>SNQJ01S0004266.1:115431-125466 GCA_010110895.2 Picea sitchensis
ATGCATGATAGATCCATAGTTTTTCCTATTCCTTTTGGTATTGACTTAGAAAATAATGTGTGTGTGTGTGTGTATATATATATATATATATATATATATATATATATAATTCACATTATATATGATATATTTGGAGTTACCTCTGGCCACATTTTCTAATGTTGCTCGCTAATCTCACGAATGCAAATCATTTAAACCCATGACAAATATTTACATAATTGTGTTTTGTTGTGTTGTTAATAACATAACCTGCAATTGTTGTTTATCATAGTACTTGCATTGTAAAGGTTGTTAAGTATCATAACATTTAGTAGGATGCATATTTACTTCATTTTCATTTTCAATATCGAATGTGAAAGTGTTAGAATGATTCCTTAATTTTCTCAATAGTTGAGTTCATTTTCATTGCAATATCAAAAGTGAAAGTGTTATAACGATTCCATATTTTTCTCAAAGTTTATAAATTATTGTTGTTCACATTAATAAATGTCGAAAAATTCCATGTATGGTTAATTGTTAATATTTCTTAAAAACAATGTTAAATTGCCATCTAAACTAATACTACACTCCAATATCAAGTACTTTTGAAATATGTTTTAACTAAATTTCACATCGCATACATTTTCTACTAATTCAAGAACTTGGGAAAATGTAAAATCCCAATGACTATCCGTATAGGAATATAACTTTAGAAAATGAATAATATTGCCACAATACTGCACATTGTCCTTGGGTGAACTTCTATGCAACATAGACATACAAAAATATTGATAATATTGAACCCCCCCCACAAAAAAATACTACAATACAAAAGTATTATAATTTCAAAATGTATACTTATAATGCTTTACAAATCATAGCTCACTTAAAACTTTTCGAAACTGTTTTCCATATCTCAGCGAGCACAACTAAGACATTGAGATTGTTTAGGTATCGTAATGTATGTATGTATATATATATATATATAGTCAATTTTTAAAATGAACATGTGTAAAATCCAACTTGAACATAGAAGGAATTACACATCTCCTTCTCTTCTTTATTTTAACTTTTACATTAAAGCCAACATTTGTTTTACTTATTCAAAGTTATATTATATTTTTAAATGGACACGTGTCAATTCTAGGTTGAGCACAAAAGGAATTACACATCTCCCCCATATTTGGATGTAGGAAGCGTCCCTTGACGCAAAAAGAAATTTAATGCCCAAGAGAATGTGTAAGCCAATGCAAATGTGATAGCTTCCCATGTTGCAAAGAGATTTTTGGGCATCAAATAATGAAGAGGAAGAATAACACCGATGAGAACATTTATACGTTGTTGTTGATCTTAGAAAATGCATATTAGTCTAGTTTGAATCCACCTACTCAAACCTATAACACCGCTCACACCCTAATACCAAAAAATCCCTCAATACCTAATCGTAAACAACCCCAACTTACCTAATTATAAACCCGACAAATATCAATGTTTTTAATATATTAAAAAAAACCCCTTTAACCTTATATACCAGGCCATATATTATACTACCTTTTAGAACTTTAAATCACCAATATAAATCCACATGGTGCAATATTACTTAAGTGGTAAATTCCCAAATTCCCAATTTGATTTTGAACCTCATGGTTCATGACATAAAGTAAAGTTGGTCCATCGAGAAGAATTAATTATTGACTTTACAAAGTAGTTTCTCAGTTCTCTATAGTGTTTTCATATATATATATAAAGTTGAAAAGAACTCATGTTAAATTGAAAGTTGATAGAATATTAACACCTTTCTATCCCTCATTCCAAAAGAAACCAGTCTAACCTCCTTTGCTAAATTCAAAACAAAATCTCTATGTGATGTCTCCTAAGAAATTTTGACAAAAATCATTGCTAAAATAATCAGGCCTCTCCTCCACTTTCTTATCTCACCAAAGCCATGAGTCTTTGTAGTGAGAAGACAAATAAATGAAAATTGTCATAATCCAAGAATTTGACAGTTCATTACAACTCTTAGTTGAAGAAAAAGTGGATGATAATTAAGATGGTACGGTAAACACATTTTACAACATAAGGCATAAATTTGTGTTTGTAGTCTTGGAAAAATTTGGTTTCTCCTTGACCTTTTTATCGGATTAAGGCTCACATAGGATGACCTTGGATCACTTTTCTAGTGAATGGGAGACCAATTAACTTCTTCTATGGCTCCAATAAACTTTTCCAAGGATAACCACTCTCCCCTTCTCTTTATACTCCAATGGTTGAATCTTTGGGAAGGACACTAGAATTTTCCATACTTTTAGACATTCTTCTAGGTATATCCATTGTGAGAGTAATAAAAGAATTTAATCATACACAACTGAAAGATGATGCACTATTGATAAGGTGAGAATCCATTAATATCTCTAGTAAATTGAATTTTGTATCAATACCTTAGGCTTCATTTCTCAACAAGGTCAATTATAGAGTGTATGGCTAGAACACACTAGCTCGAACAATATCTCAAATTTCTAGAACATAGACTTTTCACTTGAATTCCTTTGGTAGCCTTTCAAATACCTTGGTATTCTAGAAACAAAATCCCTCCTCTTGAAGATTGATTGGAAACCAACTCTATAAAAGATAAAGAAACAAATAACTCATAGAGGAGACGAGGGGATTAAACTTTGTGGTAGGTTAGATTTGATAAACTCTATTCTTTCTTCTCATTCCATTTATATGTTTTATATTCTCCTTTATCCTTAAAGAAACCACTTAGAAATTACAAAAGATATTATATGTACTTTCTTTGTCAAGGAGGAAAGTCATATAAAAAAATGTTTTGTGTAGCGAGTTGGTAGCTTGTAATAATTCTCTTTGCAAATGGATGCCTATCCATTTGATACACCACACTTATGAACTTAATGTTGGAAACTAGATTAGTATGGAACCTATTGGATGGTAGTGATGTTTGGTGGAAGGTGTTGATAATTTTATGGTCAACATATACTTCATTGTAAATATTGCAATTTGTCGCTAACCCTTATTTAAATCTTAAGGGATAATCACCCTACTTACTTGAAACTCACCATTGGAAGAACAATTTCACCAAGTGCTCCCTATATAGAGTACTGATAGGCCCACTAGCTATTGGGCACTATACTTTATACAAATGATTCATGTGTTTGATATGACAACATTATCTATTTTTCTTTAGTTATTATGATGGCGACTATTGATTACTTATGTCCAATTTTGCATTTAATTTGATGGAAATTGGTGATGCTAATGATATTATTATGGTGATGGTGGCATATTGTTATAATGATGTGTGTAATACTACTATGACATTAATTTTATTCGGGGTACCAACAAATATATCTAATTATCATATATTAATGGAAATATTAACTAGCACTTACAATACTATTCTAAGAATTTAAATTTTGAATACATGAGCTCAATGGTTGTTGTGTGGAATTCCCCCCTATGGATAGGTGAAACCCCCCTTGGATCAAGACCCCTTCTTTGATCCAAGACATAAGGAAAACAAATGGAAACCACTTTCCCTTCATATATATTTCAACAAGTAGGATAGACGAGAGAAATGGATGACACACCTTTTTATGAAGGTTGTCCTCACTGCTCCAGCCTTTTTACCTTGATATCCAAGCTCCATAACAAGATGAGATCCCTTTCTTCCACACTATAATGTTAAGTAAAAATAGATCTATCTACGATTATTTTCACAACAATATACATGTAAATATTTAAATGCATAAACATGAAAGGAATAAGCCAAGTTATCAATTAATGGAAAGCAATAATGAAGAACTTATAATCAAAGTTGATGTTGCAATTGATCATCCAAATCTCTCCTATCTAACCCTCTCTTGAATATCATACAATATTAAGTATGATGTTCTTCTATTCTCTGCACCCCTTTCACTCAATGTTGTGGGTGGGAAATCCCTCCTACGGACTAGCACTAAGGGTTTTATCATGCATGCATAAATGACCTAAATATTCCTACTTTCTACCATCATCCCATGCCTAAACCCCATTATTCATATGCAAATACAAGGTTAAAAAGATCAAGTTGATGTACCTTATTTTCGTGTTTGATGTCGATCCTTTTTCATGCTTGGTTGCTCTTCGACTGCAACTCTCCTCCCAATGTTGACCTGCATTCAAAAAAGAAAAACAAAGAACTCCACATGAATTTGATCTATGAACTAATGGGTTAGAGATTTAATCAACATATAATCAATATTCAAACAATAGAAACCTCATATTGCGGGACGGGAAAAGTACTTCTTTTATTAATCTCACAAGAATACCTTACAATAGTGAGATCGACCATTGCTCCTCGAATATGGTCCTGGGCTCCTCTTCAACTGTGCTCCAACTACTTATGTATATGCTTCTCTTCACACAATAGTTGCAAAAGGTTGAGGCAAAGGGAATGCTAATTCGGGTAGAGTTTCTTTACTATGATTTTCCTCCTTTCAAATGGAACCCCTACCCCTTCTTTTATAGGCTAGAAGGAGCTAGGTATTTGGTCGAGTGAATGGCCATGCATGGTCGAAAGGTTTGGTTAACTTACCCAAAACTGTGTGTTCCATCAGGAACTTTCCATTTTTGGTGCTTTTGTAGGTACATGCGGGTTGTAGTGGGTCAACTAGAGTGTACACACTGGCTGTAGTGGAGTAGGGCACGTGAGCCTTTAAAAAGGGTGTTTTTAAGAAGAGTTGTTCAATATTAGCTTGGAAAAGAAGGAATATGAGATGGCCTGATGTCAGGTAAGCATGTCTAGTGCAAATTAGGGTTATAAGAGATTCCCCCTAATGTGTGAGGACAGAAGAGCATCTGATGGCCGAAATACATTATCAATCTTTATCAACGTACCAAACCAGTGAGTCGAGGGACCAGAATTCAGGAGGTGCCATCTGCAAAATAACAATTGTCTCACTGAGGCGGGCATACCCATGCTCAGGATGAAATAAAATCATGGCTGCCAATCAAATACACTGTAGGTCCATGTCATATAACTATATAAAGTGTAGCCATGAGAAATACACAGTGGATCTACATCTCGAAATCAAAAAGATATACATGTATAGTATCCATCTTCTAGAAGTTGATAAGGCTTGATGGTTGGAGATGAGGTCTTCAGAGCTTGAGCAACAACTTCAAAATCTTCAAAACTCGGGTAGGAGTGTAATATGAGTGTACGACTTCACTACCTAGAGGTCTTTGATGGCTTGTCGGGCATGGACTAGAGGATATTGATGATTATACTGAAGGCTTCAATGATTTCGAATAAAGACTTGATTGGACTTTCAGGATGGTCGGGCATGAGGGCAAGAGACAAATTGTAGAGGGTCCGACTCAAGATTGGTAAAAATTTCCCTTGGACAATAGCATGACAAATGATGAAACTCAGGCAACATGATATTGACATAAGTTCACGATGCAGGAGGCACCGTGAACTCTCCATATGTTTGGAAGAACAACCAAACAGAGGAGGACACAACTCTATGTAGCGAGAACAACTTCCTAAGGTCATATTAAATCCCAGAGCTTGACGAACAAATTAAATGATGTGCTTTGTCCAAGGGAGACTCATTGTGATGCCAATAAACATAAAATACTTTTCCCTTCCTCTTTTTGGGGTATATTTGATTTTTTTTTGTCTTTTTCAATAATTTTGGAAAAAGAATAAAAGAATGCTATGTTACAAGGGAGGAACAAGTGTCGCAAACATACTAGTTCTAGGCGCAAGGACAAGACTGATGTTCATAGCAAGGACACTCGAAAAAATCCCTTTCGGGGCCAAAGGTGTCAAGTCACAAAGGCAAAGTGCTACAGGGCTTGCGTATAAGGCATGCTTTAGATGGTTTAGTTGAGAGCAACATGGAGCCGACATTAGGCCAAATACGTGGGTATTCAAACGCGATTAATATTTAGAGAGTCTGAAAAAACATAAAAGGGGACTCCACTGGGGTACCTTTTTCGAAGATAGTCTAGTCGGTTTGAAAAAGGGGTAAACGAGCACCAACTAGATGCCTATTCAAAACCATTTTAACGAGTGTGATAAAGACAAGATCACTAGATATTTTTTTCATTTTTAAGGAGTTTGAAAAAATCTTAACTATGGACTTCGTCAGGAATGTTCTTCTGGACCATTTTAGAAAGTGTGAAAGAATAAGGTCACTCAATGATCTTTTCAATTTTAGGGAGTCTAAAAAGATCTTAACTATGGACTCCGTGGAGGTTCCTTTTTCGTAAATTTAGTCCCTCGGGCCCGAAAAAGGGTTAAAATTATACCTGAGAATACTCTTCTAGAGAACCGAGCCTCCTAGAGTATACCTTTGTTCGTACTGTTGACCATCCAGATTGAAAAAGGGGTAAACTACTACCGAACAGACGTGACTTCAAATTTCAGTTTAGCGAGTGTGAAGGTCAAAAAGATCGCTCGACAATCTTTTCACGTTTAGAGGGTCTGAAAAGAGCTTAAAATAAGACCCGTTAAGTTTTTTTGGGGGGAGTCCCGAGGGTGAGGTCAAGAGTGATAAGGAATCATGCAAATGAGGCTCAAACTCGTAATCAGGAAAAACTAGTAAGGACTCCTAGGATTATAGTCGTTAGTGACAACATGGACACCAAAATGCAACGAGGATCTACCTAGGGAATCCATGTTAAGGTAGGCTCTACAACTAAATTACGACACTCCTAAAGAAGCAATGATGGTTCTGTGTCACAACTCGGTGGGATCGATCCTATGGCAAAGCAGAAAAGACAACAAGATGCAGAAAGTGGATGTGGAATCCTATCTTAAATGCAACGAGTTGGAAAAAATGGCTTTTTTACCAAAGGACCTTCAAAATGATCCAAAACTCCAAAAAGTTTCCCAATACCCAAAGAACACTTCTCGTGACAATCCAAAGAAAACTCTTGAACCATACTAAATGATTTTTAGTTTAGAAAAAGTGACAAAAGGGTCCAAAAATTGACAAAAAGAGGCCAAAAAGTCTATAAATAGAAGTTGGCAGCTCATTATCACCATTGCTAATTGAGACAACAAAAAATACCCCTTTATGAAAATAGTTGATTCTAGGAGCCTTAGTGGACGAAATGACCATCCACTTGGACCAAGTAAGTATTCACTACCCCCTCTTGCAATTTAATTCTTTCTTTATGCATTTAAGTTCATTTTTTGGGGGGATGTTGACCTTTAAAAGGTTGGCCCTATGTCCACGCGGGCTGTATTATGAAAGCCCGAGTGTACACACGGGCTGCCTTATGACAACCCGAGTGTACACGCTACTGTGAGAACTACAGTCTGCATGGACCTTCCCTTTAGTGTAAAAAATAAAAAAAAACAAGAGTTAACCCTCCTGAAATTTGTCTATTTCCAGGATGTATGTTCACTAGAGGGAAAGAGAGCATGAGGATATTGATGTCTTGGTCGATGAGGACCCTGATTCTCTTGTTGCATTGTTGTAGTGTGGTTTGTTAAAGTTTTTCCATTGTCCTTTCATGCTAGCACAACCTAGGCTACTGAACGCCTTGGTGGATTATTGGCATCTCGACGCAGAGGCCTTTATGTTAGAGGGGCAGTCATTGGCTCCAACGATAGAGGATATACACTTTCTGACTGGCCTCTCAAGGAGAGGGGAACCAGTCAATTTTCGTACCTTTTCCTTCGGGCCTTACAACATATCGGAGTTGATTGGAATCCATTGTGAAGCCTACACTGACAGAACGAGCTCGCAAGTGCCGATAATAAAGATCTCAAACTTATCATGGATAGTGATAGTGTTTCTCATTGGGYGGATTATTGGGTCTGCGTCTTTGCATCAGGCTTCCCGTGTGCAWATGAATTATGCAGTTCAGTGCTTRAATGCACAAATATTTGACTGGAGCACCACTTTACTGGATTGTATGAAGAGGCAATTAACAAAATGTTGAATGTAGAATCAAAGGAACTTCAGGTTTGGGATGATTCTTTGTGCTTTCTTCTTTGAGAGAGTGCTCAGTTTCAGTCCTAGAGAGACTGCACGAGGGTATGAGGTCTCTCACCCCACACTATGCAGATGGGTGACGTTGTTGCTGCGACAGGGTGGAGGGAGGACCATTGAGGCCTTTGATGACAAGTTCTTTGCTTGGTAGGTGTGACAGATTCCGATCATAAAGGAATACCCCTATGTCGATATTGACTTCTCTAGAGATTCTGAGATACCGGTACCTCCCGGAGAGCAGCGAGGAGAGATGGGTAAGTTTGCTTCGTTTTTTTGTTTTTTAAAATATATGTAATTTTTATGTTGTTATATATATATATATATTATACACCATAGTATCTAACAGGTCTATGTCTTTTATGTGCATATGTGGGGCTAGTGTGACCAGCGGACTATGCGAGGAACATGCGATGTCCTCAACCAGAGGCCGCCCCAGTCGCAGCCGATGGACCAACAACCGTAGGAGGACCTCCAGCCGGTGAGGCTGAGAGAGTTTTGATATGAGTAGAGCGAAATTTTACCTCGCTCACTCGCATAGTCCCCATGGCAGAGATCGAGGATCTGCCGTTGTCTATGCAACCTCATGTAGTGGGGGCACCACAGATGTGGGTCCGACTTTTTCAGCGTTTGGAAAATGTCGTTGACCATTACAACAGAGCCAACAGGCCCCATCCTTAGTTAGGCCGGACTTTTCATGTGCCGAGGGCACTATTTGTATATTTTTTAGGGCATAAGCCCCATGACTCATTACTGGACGTATTTTTGAGGCGCTTGCACCCACGCATGTACTCCAATATTTTTGATATTATATATGGATTTTATGTCTTTTTTAAGTCTTATGGATTATATTTTCTTTAAAAATGTATTTACATGTGCATGTGTGTGTCTTTCTTATATGTGTGTGAGATGCCAATCTAAAATTTGATTATCTAGAGTATCTATAACTTGATTTAATCTCCTAGGAACATGAAAATATGTAATATAATCAAAGCTTCATTCTAAGAGACATACCCTAAGAAATCGTCAGTGTAAAGTAGGATCTTGAACATGGTAGACTCTATTTAGTTGAGACACAACCAACTGAGCATCTAAATAGACCCGGAGGTGAGAGATACCAAGTCACAAAGCATCACAAAGCAACTCAATAATTTCACTATATTCAACGACATTGTTTGTGGTGTCGCCTTAACATATACCTCCTGAAGATAGCAACTGGCCTTGAGGTGTAAAAATTACCTAAGTTGTGGAGGCAAGCCTCCGAGTGTGTTAGCTAGCGCTTTCTGCGAATCCAATGAACACCTCTGATTCACTTGACATATGCCATAGTGAGAAAAGATAACATCAAAAAATGACACATCCATAAAACCAAAAGAAACCAAAAAGTAATAGTACAAAGACTATACATATGTTACAAAAAGGTACCCAAGGTGACCTACCTATGAGTAATACTTCTTGAGGTAGAGCCCATTTCTAGTCTCTGCCAAAGCATTTCCCTCAAAATCTACCAGACGATAAGCACCCTTTTTTAGAACCTCTTTAACGATGAAAGGTCTGAACCACATGGGTTTGAACTTGCCTGCCCCCAGGGGGTCCTTATCTTGGTCATAGAATAGAACAAGGTCACCTTCTGAGAAAATCCAAGGACGAACGGACCGATCATACTGACACTTGAATTTTTGTTTGTGAGCTTCGTTAGCTAAGGCCACATCATGACACTACTCATTGAGCTGCTCGAGATATAATAAATGCTCTTCAAGTGGTGAAGTTTCTGGCAATAACTGTATTGCCAAATTTAAATATGGGATATGACATTCTATGGGAAAGACTACTTCCAGTCCATAGACGAGTTGAAACTGTGAGAAATCGGTTGCAGTCTTAACAAACATTCGATAGGCCCATAATGTCGAGTATAACATCAAATGCCATTTTGACTTGGTCAAATTGATCGTTCACTGTAGGATGGTCTTAAGAGATTTATTGACAACTTCCACCTGACCATTCACTTGAGGGTAGTAGGGTGATGAATGTTCTTGCCTCAACACAAGAT
>SNQJ01S0004266.1:166865-177512 GCA_010110895.2 Picea sitchensis
AACTTTTCGGATGAAATCGAGGTTATGCCCCTGCTGCTGTTGTGGTCCTCCCCTCTGCAGCTCTCTGGGGCGGTTCCCGAGTCTGAGTCCAAAGTACTCGACTAAGGTTATGTCCTGATGGAAATCACGACCCAATGCTACGTACTCCCTCCTATACTTTGCAATGTCGTCTGCATGATTCGGTGGCCTCTGTGCTATCGGTGGCGGTGATGCTACTAGGGGTGCCCTCTGGAAACTGGGAAACAACTGTCTGGGAATCCTACTCGCAGAGGTGTATGTGCGAGAGGGTGACTGGGGTCTACTACCTGTTCCTGAGTTCCCCTGTGCTGCATGCAGAACTTGTGTGTCTGGGGTGCCCACTCTAGCCAATCTATCAACCACCTGTTCCAAGGACTGAGACATGGCCCGTTGACTAGCTAACATATCGTTGATAACCTGCATGAAATCTGTCTCTGGATCTACGGGGGCCTTGCCACTGCCCTATGGTCGCTCATATCTGTCTCCTAGCATCCTCTCTACCTCGCACTCAGCCTCACGCTCTGCCCTTCTCTCTACTTCTTTGTGTGCCTCTTCCTCTTCCTCTGAGCTAGGAGGAAAAGGGGGAAAATAAGGCCTATGCCTTCTTTCCTTATGCCTGATGTAAGTGACATATTCGTCACCTACGTGTTCACGACCCTCTGGGTATTTTGCTGCACTCATTGTCTTTAGTCACAGGCTGGTAGAATTAAAGCTTTGATACCATTGTAATGTTCTTGACTTGGCTAGTCTAGGAAACACTGCTAATGTGTGTGTAGGATTAATGGTTTACAACATATAAATGATCATACAAATAATAAATGCGACAAAGGATTGCAACGTTTGTATTATGATATCTCTGTGGATTACAAAATGGTTGAACACGGCTGAATAAACTGACAATACTTGACTAGATCAACAGACAAAGGATCTTAGCCGGAATACAAATAAGCAACTAAAAGATAATACCCGAAATATGGGAGCATTGCGGAATCAATGGATGCACTGGGACTATGGCAACTTTGACGGTAACTGCTGGAAGTCTGGAAAGTTCACCCTGGGAGCTATACTTCTCGGAATGGCTTGGAAACTGTCCCAAATGATGCGCCCTACTCTATTCCTCAATACTGGTATCTGTCAGATCCCTCTGCTGATGAATCTGGACCCTGGATGGATACCCCTGGGGGAATGCACCCCTCTTCTTCGGGAAAAATGCGTCCTAGTGATTCCACCGTCGGAATCAGACGAGATATGTCTCAAAACAATTGCCTTGGTCTGTTGGGAAATGGGTCAGAAGGGTTTCCATGAATGTGGTATGATGCTCGCTCTGGAACCCCAAATGTGCCCGCCAAAAGTGCCGCACGTCCTAGTCTGGAAAATGCGTCCCAGTTGATTCCTCCGTCGGAATCTGATGAGGAACTAGGCAAAAAATGCGCCTTGCCCTCCTCTCAAATGGGTCGGAGGGAAATCTCAAAATTCTCCCTGGATGGGATAAGTCGACTAAAAACCCTCTCAGACGCTGTGCCCTCACTCTAGATGAATGCGCCCTTGCTGTTGAACATTGTGTAACTACCGCTGAAGAATGATGAAAGACCTGAATGATCTTCTCGATGACTAGGGTGTGTCTCTCAACACCGAAATCAACCACTGGTGTCTTAATCCTGGAATCCACTAAACTATCTCTCCTGTGATGCACCTCTTCTCCTCAATGACAAATCATAATCTGCATAATGATGAATTAGGTCGCCGACCCTTCCTTTATAGCTTTCCAAAACCCTAAATCATGCTGAAACCCTAATTCATTGTTGACTTCCAAAACCCTAAATCATTGTTGAAACCCTAATTCACTGTTGACTTCTATTTTTAGCTCATAATGACTTAAAAGCGCTTTTAATCATTTTTAGCTCAATGTCACTTTCCGAATATAACACCTGTGACTGGAGTGACCTCTAGTAACCCTGTTTACCCCTCTTTGGCCCTGGCTATAGTCTAACGAGGCGGTTTAGACCATTAAGCCTCCTCTCTGGAGCTCCTATTTGGAAAGGGACATTACAGATTCTCCCATTCCTTTGATAGGATACTGATAATCATCTCCAAGTGAAACTTTCTAGGGGAAGTCCTTTTCTCTAAGACTAGAGAGAATGTCTTTCTGACCTGCCATGTGCTTAGAGGCACCACTATCTATGAACCAAGTATCCTCTCTAGGTGTCACAGATCCTGAGAGGGCGAAAAATAAAACATAATCTTCAATCTCTTCTTTAGTCAACTTCGTGGGTGGCTCACCATCTTCAACTACATCGGCATGATGTCTTTTGTTGTTTCTCTTCTTGTATTCTTTCCTTACGACATGACAATTCTTAGCAATTTGTCCCATCTTATCACAATGATAACACTGATAAGAGGATAAATCTTTTTCTTTTCTTTGACCCTTATGATATTTCTGGAATCTCCTTGGAGGGTGAGATTCTTTATGGAAGTGGGTGAATCTTTTTGGGGAGTGAGATTCTTTATGAAGATGGGTCTCCTTTTGGAAATGAGACCTTTTCTTTCCTCCTTGACCATGAGCAGCTAGGGCTTGATCTTCATCCTTTAATAGTATGGCTTCTCGGTTGGCCACTCTTGCTTCGTCTTGAACACATTCTTCCCATAGACTGTGAAATTTGAGTTTCTCTTTTATTGCACAGATGGTTTCGATTAAGGCATCCCAAGGTCTTGTGAGACCATTAAGAGTTGTCATGATGAGTTCATCTTCATCCAAGTTGTCTCTAATTTCTTCTAACTTTTCTTTGAAATGAGTAACCTTAGAGAAATAGTCTTGAACTATTTCTCCTTTCTGCATCTTTGTATTCTTGAGTTGAGTTCTCAAATTCATCTTCCGGTTGATGTTCTTTCCTTCATACATTCTTGTTAGGGAATCAAATATCTCTTTTGGAGTATTCTTAGAAGACACTCGAGGGATCAAGTGATCTTTAATGGAGTCTGCAATGATCCTTTTGTCCCTAACAATATTCTTCTTGTACTTTGCTTTGGCTGCATCTTCTTTGGGTTCTGGTACATTTTATTTTATGAATTTTGCAAGGTCATTCTCTTCAAGAATGAGTCCAATTCTGTACTTTTAGGCACGAAAGTTTTCCACACCTTCTAACTTGTCAACAAGTTTGGTGCTTGCAGACATCTTGACCTGGAGCTGGGAAAATGACCAAAAAATGAAAGTGCTCAGAAAATGAATTTGAACTTACCAAGAGATGTGCTAGGCTGAGGCGAGTAGGTTGGAGCTGTCTGATTTAAAAAATTCCAAGTTTTACCCCTTGAAACTTGACCTGCACAAATATGGACTAGTACTGGTTCTGGTTTTGTGGTTTTTTGGTACCAGTCAAAACTAAGGTTTGACTTTCCGGAGGCTCTGGCCACTGAAAAGGTGCGCTCAAGCTACCAAATGATGCACTAGGGTAGGACGCACTTTTCTAAATGGTTTTTAGTTAGAAATTACTCTCCAATAAAAATCCCTAATTTCCTTGTACTACAACAAGGACGTTTTTGGATACTTAGTGAAAGGTGCTCTATTTAGTCAAGCTCCGATTCCATGTTAAATTTAGAGTTGTTATTAGGTTCTTTTCAATTTTCTAGAGCATTTCCAAAACAACAACATAAGTAGGATCACTGAAAGAAACACAATCACAAGGTACACAACATTTTATCCTGGGAAACCCTCATTGGGGAGAAAACCCATCAAAAACTTCCTCAATGATAAATTGCCAATACAATGCCAAGACTTAAGACCAAACCACCAAGAATAGACTAGGACTGAGCATGCACCTCTCTCTCTTTCTTCTTGCAACTGCAACTACCTTCAAAAGATGCACACTAGAAGTGTGAGTGAGTGAGTGAACAAATGAGGTGCCATCCTCACTTTTAAATACTATTCAGGGGGTGTTAGGGTTATGTCTCTTCACCTAGTAGGGCCGACTTCTTCCAAGAGTGGTTAAAACCACTTTATAAACCCTAGGGGCCGACTTTACAAATACCACCATATAAATATGGGTTGACCATTCCACAAAAGGGGATTTGGTCTTATATATGACCCGACATGATCAATCCACAAAAGGGGATTTGATCTATAAGATAATAACTCAAATATAATTAGAATATTTTTTGAAGTTACAATATTTCAACACTTCTTCCCTGCTGGTTGACTCTTCACGTGGACCTCCCATGCTGACGGTAGTTCAGTTTGGCGACTGCTATTTTTTATTATTATTATGGCGACTCCCTTGACAGACCGCTCACACTCCACAACCGATTCTTCCAAGCCCGCGTGCCAATAACTCAATCTCACCTCCTTTCGCGTGGATGCCCACTCACTAGCCGACTCGCTCATGCTTTTCTGTTGGCGACGACTCACTCCACCAACTCCTGCCCGATTGGATCACAATTCCTCAACACACGAGTCCTCTATGTTGATGTTACGGTAGCACGAGAGGTATTAACTTCCACGTGTAACGTTTGACTAGAATGGAATATTTCGGAAGCAAGGGAAACCCTAAACAGATGTGTGAAAACCCTAGAAGACAAGTTGACCTAACAAAATAAATAATATTAGAATATTATCTTCCAGAAAGACAAGTCGACTCCATAGGAAAAACGATAAACAAAAAATATAATTACCAGATATTCAGGTCGTCCCAACCAGAAAATTTGCTGGACAAATTAATATAAATAGAGGACGTTTTAGCTCATTTGTACACCTAGTTAGAGTGCAATTCTTGTGGAGAGCTGCAAGGAGGAATAAGGGCATATGGTCATCTCTTGGTCTTGGTCTCTCTCTAAGTGATATTCTTGGTGATATTCTTGGTGAAACTCTTGGTGATATTCTTGGTAATACTCTGGGTAATACTCTTGGTGATATTCTTGCTAAGTATGGCACCAGTTTGAGAGAGTAGTGTAGCTGCAACTGCTGTAGTTGTGTATGGTACTTGTTCTGTGGATATGGAAATTCTCTCTCTTGTGTGCTACCCTTGGAGAAGTAACACTCTACTTGTCTTGAGTTGTTGCTACAGTTAGTAGCTAGGGTTTATCTGTTGGTTCTAGTATGGCTTTATGGAATAATTCTGTCAAAGGTTAAGGTGCTCAGGGGTGGCTGCGTGCCTATGGTTGGGTGACAATAGTGATATTGTCTATGGTAAAATGAGCACATCAATTATTTTAACAGGTTATGGGCCACACCACCTTTAGGACAGTGTAACCACTGGAAGGTAGCGTGGCAGTTCTTTGTTAAGCTCGTTTTGGCACCAGTTGCAGCTGCAACTAGGGTTTCTGATTGTGTAGTTGCAACAAACCCTAACCTAATCTTCTGGACACTTCAAGTGAGAAGTTTGGCATAATTCCTGGACATTCTAATGCGCCTTAGCCTAACACTCCTATTGGTACTCTCAACAAGAAAAAATGTCAAGTTTGAGTTTTTGGTCAAAGTCAAAGTCAAAGGTTGATTGGTCAAAGCCAAAGGTTGACTGGTCAAAGTCAAATGTTGACTTTTGGTCAAAATTGAATTTATGGTCAAAGTTGAAATTTCAGAGTTTCTAGCATGTTCTAATCATTGAATCTTTTTTATTCAGTTTCTATCCTCTTCTTGTCAAGATGGTGTCTAGCCTGAGATTATAAGACAAGCTGAATTATGATGCAAATTTCAAAGGTATGCACTTGTATATGATTTTCATGTTATATCATCCAATAAAAGCATGAGTGTGTTTTGCACGGAATGTACAAGAGAGCTTGACCAAGCAATGATCTTGGATTCAGTACATTCAAAGGAAGACGTAGTTGAGGCTCCAGGTTCCAGGTTTGATTGATCAAATTGTTAAGATTTACACATATCAAGTTTGATAGTTGAGTTGTGACAACAATCTTTGAAAGGTTATATTACTACTAGGTATACTTGGTTGCATGTAAGTACTATTGATATATATGATTATTACACTTCTTTGAAAAATGAACTAACATCTCATCTAGGAGATATTACTTGTGCTCAAGCAGGTCACCTTGGTAATTCTATGATCCTTCTTACCATAGATATGTTCTTATGAAAATGTTATTGGAAATACTTTTGCTCTTGTTGTTCTTGTTCCGAGCAGGTCACAAGCGATAGCTCTGAGAAGAAGCTAGAGTGACAGTTTCAAGCATGGAACATATGACTTCATCAGTGGTGAAGCAAATTGTCTCACCAAGTATCAATTAGAAAGGAGGCATGGAAAGTAGAAATAATAGAAGGAAGTTGTGATGGATGAATATCAATCATGAAAAACGATGTATGGGAAATTATGCCTAAATGGATTTACAAGATAAAAACATGCAGTGGATAGAAGTATCGATAAATACAAGGAAAGATTTAGGGCTAGAAGGTTCTCCCAGAAGGAGGGAGAAGACTATGATGACAACTTGTTCCAGTAACCAGATATACCTCTACCTGAGCCATTATATCTCTTGCAGTGTCCAGGGGTTGGAGTTCACATCACATGGATATAAAGATTATTCTTCTCAACATAGTAATTGAAGCAGAAGCATATGTAGAGAAACCTCAAGGTTTTGAGGTATACCAGAAGAGACCCATGAATGTAGATGGAAGAAGACCTTGTATGGATTCAAGCAACTTGGTACAAAGCCTCTCATGTACAACATAAGCGTGGTGAAAACATCCTATGATAGAGGAAGTGTATCGAAATGGTTCTTCAGAACTCTGGGATGATGGATTACAAATCCATGGAAAACTCCCATGATGACAAGTTTGAAGAAGTTGAGAGACTCTGATCCAGTGGACTTGTCCCTGTATTGGTAATTGATTGGCTCCTTGATGTGTTCGATGAATACTAGGTTGGACATTTTCTTTTTTGTGAACATGTTGAGCTAGTTCCAGGTGGAACCTAGCCATGAGAATGTAATAATTTCAAGGCATGCCTTGAAATATCTTCATGGACGTTTGAGTTATGATATACAACTACATGGATTTATCGATTCAGATTGGGAAGGGAGTGTAGATAACATAAGAAGTACTTCTTGGACATGTTTTCAGTTTGAGCTTTGCCATGATATCATGAGCTAGTAGGAAACAAAAGTATGTTGCACTCAACACTGCATAAGCATAATATATTGTAGCTTGTGATGCTTGTACATAAGCAATGTAGCTTCGTAAGCTGGTTTCCAGACTGTTTGATCAGGTGCTGGATTCGACCATGATATATTATGATAACCAGAGCTGTGTAAAGCTCCCAAAGAACTCGATGTTCCATGACAGGTCAAAGCACATTGAGATCAAGTACTATTTTCTCCGTGATAAAGTCTAGAGGGGAGAAGTAGTTCTCCAATATATCTCCACTGATGAGCAAATAACAAATATTTTGGTAAAGCCTCTGTCCAAGATGAAAAGTTTGCATACTTAACAGACAAGTTGGACTCATGGAGATGAATTCCTTATTGGAAAGGGAAGTGATTACTCCCCAGGTTGGTAGGGAGCACTGATATGTTATTGATATATGGATAGTGATTTTCCAGTTTGGAAAATGATCCAGGTTGGGCAGTCACTTTCCAATTTGGAAAGTGGTCCAAGATTTTTGATGGACAATCATTTTCCAGTTCGGAAAATGGTCCATAAAGGACAATCATGGTCTGATAGATTGTTGATGTACCATAAACAATGATTCCCCTGTGGCCAGTGTTTGGGAATGGTTGAGGATAGTCATTCTCCTTGGCAGTCACTCTGAGAAGTGGTCAAGCAAGAATGGTTCGCCTCTCCGGGTAATTATTTTTTCGAAGTTCACACTTGTGATTAGTTCCGAAGAATGGTCCGATGTAGGAGGTTGGTGCAGGACAATCATTCCCTAGGGTAGAATCATTCTCTCCAGGTTGCACTGTGATTAGTGCCAGAAGAATGGCCCAGTTAGGTTGAATGGTCCAGGTTCAACAATCAGGGATAGTCATTCTCTAGGGAAAACTCATTCTCTCTAGGTTGCACTATGAATCGTGCCGAAAGAATGGCCCAGTTAGGTTGAATGGTCCAGGTTCAGAAATCAGGGACAATTACTCTTCTATGCTTGAGAAGAATAGTCCAGACAACCCATGGATGATGTTTAACTTTTTGAGGGCAGATGCTCTTCCAGATCTCACAAACGTGAGTGGAAGAATGGCCCAAATGACTCAGCTTGTATCATGATATTGTTTATATAGGTTGATATCAGATGATATGATTGTTGTAGAAACTGTATGTCTTTGGATAGTAGCTATATGCTACTCTGGTGGATGTGATCCACTAGTAGTGATTGTGTGTCACTGGTTAGTAGCAGTGTGCTACTAGGAGTGGTTGTGTACCACTGGATAGTAGTTTTATACTACTATGAATAGACACAATTGTGTTCTATTGGATGGCATTGTAGAAGCTGTATGCTACTATTTGATTGTCATGGAGACTACCACTAGTGTTGGAGATGATTGCTAGCTAGATGGATAGTCAGTGTGTTGATGGATAGACATTCTCCAAGCAAAGAATGGTCTTGGAAGAACGAATTGCTGGTGGACATATGTTCAAAGTATTTTTCCTAAGTAGGGAAGTGAGGGGAGCAACAATATTTCCATAGTTCTTGATAAACTTTATGTAGTACTTTGTTAGACCCAGGAAACCTCGTAAATTTTTAAGAATCTTAGTACATGGCCATTCTTTCATCGCTTCAATTTTATTTGGGTCCACTCATACACCATCAATACTAACGATATGACCCAAATATTCTACTCTAGAGACACCAAAGGCACATTTTGACCTTTTGAGAAATAGTTGATGATGAGACACCAATGGTAAGACATGATCCACATGGGTGACATGGGCATGCCAAGTTTAACCATAGATTAGGATGACATAAAAAAAGACAAGGAAAAAATTACGCAAAAGGGTTGAAAGATGTGGTTCATGAGACTTTGAAAGGTGGATGGTGTATTGCAAAGGCCAAAGGGCATCACTAAGAACTCATAATGGCCTTCATGAGTGCGGAAGGGAGTTTTGGGAATATCGACCTCCTTCATACGAATTTGTTGATAGATGGAACAAATATCAATTTTGGTAAAGAATTCAACGCCTTTAAGCTCATCCAAAAGATCATCAATGATTATCCTTGCCGATTATATTTTTTAGAGTGCGAAAGTCAAAACAAATGTGCCAAGTACCTTCTTTTTTGAGTACCATGACAACTGGGGATGAATAAGGAATGGTACTAGGGAAAATGACACCAACAACTAGCAATTCTTGAACAATCTTTTCAATTTCATATTTTTGAGCAAATGGGTGGTGATAAGGGCATACATTGGGTGGGAGACTACCTAGTATGAGTTGAATAAAATGATCACGTGCATTGCGGGAGGGTGGGAGCCTTTGGGGGTTTCAAAGACTGATTGGTGTTTGGTCGAGACTAATTGCATGTTAGGATGGATGGGTTGGGAAGGGGTATCAAAGGCTTGAATGAGATGGAACTAGGCAACGATGTAGGAATGCCCTTTTTTAAGGTATTTTTCAATGTGGTGTGAGATGCTGATCTTTGGAGAACTTGCTATGATTCTTTGGAAAGTGTAGCGTCTCCCTTCATGCTGGAAACTCATGTATAACTCCGTGAAATCCATGGTGATGGGGTCTGGTGTCCTTAACCATTCAACGCTCAGGACAATGTCACAACCACCCATTTCAATAGAAAACATGCGGGTTTTCAAGGAATAATCATCCATTTGAAGCCACACATTTTCACGACGACCCCACATTTCATGGAACCTCCATTAGCAATCATGATCTGGAAGTTGTTCACAACATGGATATAACAATGTGTCTCTTGGGCTATCTAGCGGTGAATAAACTTGTGGGTGCTACCATTGTCAATTAAGATAATGAATTTACAATGTTGGATGTAGCCAATCAATTTAAAGGTTTGGGGAGATGAAATACACGTCAAGTCATGTAGAGAGATGATCAAAATCTGGATCAGGGGTCAAATTTTGCTCAATTTTCAAAGTGCTCGGAATGCGACGAAAACGGTGCCATTGCGTCCGTCTCGTCTTCCTGATTCCAACGGTATATTTACTTTCTCAAACAGAGTCCGTATGGAGAAGATATCGCGATCTGTTCGCTGAGCCAAACAGACAAAAATTTTAGATGCTGACTGTACCTGTCCGTACAGGACACGTGGCGGGTCCGTACATGACACGTGGCGGCTCCAGGTGTTGACACGTGTCAGGCAGTTTTGGCCTTTTGGGCGTACGGTTGGACCAATTCGGAGGTGACACGTGTCACCATTGGAAGGGTGACACGTGGCACGGGTGACGTCATCGGCTGACGTGGCAAGGTTGACTGGGCAGTTTGTTGAAGTGACGTGTCTGGCACGTGGACCAATCAGTGTTTGACACGTGGCATCATTTTCGGCGAGTGGTAAGGTGCCACGTGGCCCAGTCATGGGCTTCCACGTGGCACCCCTTTATTGGCTAATGTTTATTTGGTTTGTTTATCAAAATTATGTGGAGCCAACCGGATTCGAACCGATGACCTCCATGTCCGCCCAAGTCTTCACCAACCTCCGCTAGCCAATGCGCCACCATGTGTTACTTGGTATACTA
>SNQJ01S0004266.1:177522-200147 GCA_010110895.2 Picea sitchensis
AGACTACAGCCAGGGCCAAAGAGGGGTAAACAAGGTTACTAGAGGTCACTCCAGTCACAGGTGTTATATTTAGAAAGTGACATTGAGCTAAAAAGGATTAAAAGTGTTTTTAAGTCATTATGAGCTAAAAATAGAAGTCAACAGTGAATTAGGGTTTCAACAGTGATTTAAGGTTTTGGAAGTCTAGTGAACTAGGGTTTCAGCATGATTTAGGGTTTTGGAAATCTATAAAGGAAGGGTCAGCGACCTAATTCATCATTATGCAGATTATGACTTGTCGTTGAGGAGAAGAGGCGCATATCAGGAGAGATAGTTCAGTGGATTCCAGGAGGAAGACACCCGTGGTTGATTTCGGTGTTGAGAGACACACCCTAGTCATCGGGAAGATCATTCAGGTCTTCCATCATTCTTCAGCAGCAGTTACACAGTGTTCAACAACAAGGGTGCATTCATCCAAAGTGAGGGCGTAGCTTCTGAGAGGGTTTTTAGTCGACTTATCCCATCCAGGGAGAATTTTGAGATTTACCTCTGACCCATTTGAGAGGAGGGCAAGGCACATATTTTGCCTGGTTCCTCATCAAATTCCGAAAGAGGAATCAACTGGGATGCATTTTCCAGACTTGGACGTGTGGCACTTTTGGCGGGCACATTTGGGGTTCCGGAACGAGCATCAGACCATATTCAGGGAAACCCTTCCGAACCATTTCCCAGTAGACCAAGGCAGTCGCTTTGAGACATATCTCGCCCGATTCCGACGGTGGCATCACTAGGATTCATTTTGCCAGAAGAAGAGGGGCGCATTCCCCCAGGGGTATCCATCCGGGGTCCAGATTCATCAGCAGAGAGATCTGACAGATACCAGTATTGAGGACTAGAACAGGGTGCATCATTTGGGATAGTTTCCAGGCCATTCTGAGAAGTATATCTCCCAAGGCGAACTTTCCAGACTTCCAGCAGTTACCGTCAAAGCTGCCATAGTCCCAGGGCATCCATTGATTCTGCAGTGCTCCCATATTCTGGGTATTATCTTTTAGTTGCTTATTTGTATTCTGGCTAAGATACTTTGTCTGTTGATCTAGTCGAGTATTGTCATTTTATTCAGCCACATTCGACCATTTTGTAATCTACAGAGATATCATAATACAAGCGTTGCAGTCCTTTGTTGCATTTATATGTTGTAAATCATTGATCCTACACACACATTAGCAACGTTTCCTAGACTACCAAGTCATGAACATTACAGATTCCACCTACAGACTTGATTCAAGGACTCCAATAAGAATGAAGGATGTACTTTATGTACAAGGTTTGACAAAGAACTTACTTTCTATCTCATCTCTATATAAAAAGGGTTCAAGGTTTCATTCATAGATGGTGAAGTTCTTATGTGGCCTAAAGGAAAAACCATAGAGGATGCAGTTGTTACTGGAACATAAGAAGGTGGTTCGTACAAGTTAAAAGGTCACTCAGATGCAGCCTTGACTCACTCCACTGAGATTCCTTGTGAACTTTGGCATAGAAGACTAGCTCACATCAATTACAAAGCCTTACCATATGTAAGCAAGGTAGTTACAGGTTTACCATAATTTAATATTGATCATGAAGGTGTATGCAAGGGATGTGCACAAGGAAAGAACATAAAGAATCATTTCTCAAAGAGCGACAGTAAAGCAAAAGAAACCTTGGAGCTCATCCACTCAAATGTATGTGGTCCAATGCCATCAAATTCTCTAAGCGGGTATGTATACTGTGTCATTTATTACTGATTACTCTTGTAAGACTTGGGTTTATTTCTTGAAATCAAAAGATGAAGTACTCAGAAAGTTCAAGGAATTCAAAGCCTTGGTAGAAAACCTCTCCGAAAGAAAAATCAAGATACTCAGGTCAGATAATGGAGGAGTACACTTCAAATGAATTTGGAAGCTTTTGCAGAGATGTCGGGATTAAGAGGAAGCTCACCACTCCCTATAATCCTCAACAAAATGGTATAGTAGAAAGAAAGCATAGAACATTTATGGAAGCAGTGAATATTATGATTCACGATCAAGATCTTCCAATGCACTTATGCGTTGAAGCAACAAGAACAACAGTTTATGCCCAAAACAGATTATCCCATAGTGCACTTGGATTCAAAACTCCCGAAGAAATGTTCACCGAGAAGAAGCCAGAAGCAAGCCATCTAAAAATATTTGGTTGTCCAGTGTTTGTACACATTCCGAAAGAAAGAAGAACTATGTTGGATCCTTCAGGAAAGAAGGGAATATTTGTTGGATACTGTGAGGTCTCTAAGGCCTCCAGAATTTACATACTAGGTTACCATCATATTGAGATCAGCAGAGATGTAACCTTTGATGAATAAGCGGCACTCAAAAGATCAAGGAAATGTTAGCTTGAAGAAGTATATGAAGAAGAAACGTTAGCTCCCAGAGTTGCAGAACCAGTGAAGGAAGTTACAGTCACTCCTGATGATGAGATTTCAGAAGATCATGATATGGTAGAATCTCAAGAACCTCCCCGGATGACGATCTCTCACAAGAGAAATCCAGCTTGGGCAAGGGAACTTATTCAAGATGGAGAGAAGTATGGTGCCCCAGAAGGAACCATGAGATAAAGAAAGAAACCTAAGCCATTCTCCAGTTATATGGCCTTGATGTGTGATCTCGTAGAAAAGGAACCTACTTGCTTTGAAGAAGCCATTCAGAAGAAAGAATGGGTGGATGCCATGACAGAAGAATATCAATCCATTATAAAGAATGATGTATGGGAAGTAGTTCACAGACCAAAGAACAAAGATGTGGTATCTTCCAAGTGGATATACAAGATAAAACATGCAGCGGATGGAAGTATTGAAAAACATAAAGCAAGATATGTGGCTGGTGGATTTTTTCAAAAGGAAGGTATTGATTATGAAGAAACATTTGTTTATGTAGTCATATACACTTCTATCAGAACCATCATAGCTCTTGTAGCCAAAATGAAGTGGAAGTTACACCAGATGGATTTGAAAACAGGCTTCTTAAATGGTGTTATTGAAGAAGAAGTGTATATAGAACAACCACAAGGGTTTTAAGTTGAATAAATAAAGACTCATGTATGCAGGTTGAAGAAAGCTATGTACGGGTTGAAGCAAGCTCCTAGAACTTGGTATGGAAAAATTGATAGTTTCCTGACGAGCTTGGGATTTACCAAGAGTAAAGTTGATTCTAACCTTTACTTTAAGGTTATGAATGATGAGCCAATTATATTGCTAATGTATGTGGATGATTTATTCTTAACAAGAGAAGAAAAGCTCATCACAGATTGTAAGAAGAAGCTCGTTGCAAAGTTTGAGATGAAAGACCTAGGCTTGATGCATTATTTCTTAGGTCTTGAAGTTTGGCAGAGCCTAGAGAAGATCTTCCTTAACCAAGGGAAGTACGCAGTTGGAATAATGAAGAGACTTGACATGTTGGAATGTAAATCCATGAACACACCCATGGAAATAAAGTTGAAGCTCCTGGTTGATGCTACACTATATAGACATATTATTGGTTCGTTGATGTATCTGACAAATACTAGGCCAGATATATGCTTTGATGTGAACACCTTGAGTCAGTATCTGGTAGAGACCAGATGTGTTCACCTTGTAGCTGCAAAGCATGTGATGAGATACCTTAAGGGTACATTGGATTGTGGTCTATGTTATACTGCAGATCATGACTTCAGACTGTATCGTTATACTGATACAGATTGGGCTGAAAGTGTTTCTGATAGAAAGAGCACTTCAAGATGTTGTTTCAGTCTGGGGTCAGTCGTGACTTCATGGCGAAGCAGGAAGCAATCCAGTATTTCTCTCAACACGGCAGAAGTGGAATACATTGCAGCATGTTCTTCCAATTGTGAAGCCATATGGCTTCGGAAGTTGTTGGCAGGTCTATTCAATCTAGAAATGGAAGCCACCGTGATTCTATGTGATAACCAGAGTTGCATAAAGATTACGGAGAACCCAGTGTTCGATGATAAGCACATAGAGATCTGGTATCACTACATTCATGATATGGTGCAGAGGGGAGTTGTAAAGCTCCAATATGTTGGCACAGATGAGCAGGTTGCAGATGTGTTGACCAAGCGTCTGTCTCGTGTAAAGTTTGAGTACTTCCGAGACAAGCTTGGTGTTTTCCGAAAGGACCTCCCTCGAAAGGGGGAATAATGCTAATGATACTATGGTATCATGACCAACAACAGGTAGCTCTGTTAGGATTTTATATCCTAGAGGATTGATCATCTCTGAGCAGATCTCGAAGGTCTGATAAGGACGGCCTGTCGAAGTACATGTGCATGTATATGCCAGATGTGGTCAGTAGTGGTAGCTTCGTTAGGATTTCATATCCTAGGGAATATTTTGATTCCTGGGCAGATCTTGAAGCTCCGGTAAGGACGGTCTATCAGAGTACCACGTTGTAGCTCCGTTAGGATTTTTATATCCTAGGGAATCTTATGATTCCTGGGCAGATCTCGAAGGTCAGATAAGAACGGTCTGTCAGAGTACCACAAAATGTTGTTTTTGCACCTGCCTCATTTTGTTTCCATATGATGATGATGTTGTTGTCTCAGCTTCGTTTTGATGATGTTGTTTCAGCCTCGTGGTGTTGATGATGTTGTTTCATCCTCGTGTTGTTGATGATGTTGTTGTATCAGCTTCACGATGTTGATGCTGGTGTACCAGCCTCGGGTTGGTGATATTGTTGCTTTAGTGTTATGCTAATTGATGTTGATGTAGATGATGATGATGATGCTACTCCAGCGCCATGTTGTGAACGATGATGTTATTGATGATGAGAAAAACTTCTGATGATTTGTAGATATGCCAGTCAATGTTCCAAATGTTGATGATGTTTTTGCCCTCTCTCTCTCCTGGTGATGTTGTATTGGGTTATGTCAGTGGAATACCCTTCTCGTTAAGGGGGAGTGTTGAAATATTGTAACTTCGAAGAATATTCTAATTATATTTGAGTTATTATCTTATAGATCAAATCCCCTTTTGTGGATTGATCATGTTGGTCATGTATAAGACCAAATCCCCTTTTGTGGATTGGTCAAACCATATTTATATGGTGGTATTTATAAAGTCGACCCCTAGGGTTTATAAAGTGGTTTTAACCACTCATGGAAGAAGTCATCCCTACTAGGTGAAGAGACATAACCCTAACACCCCCTGACTAGTATTTATAAGTGAGGATGGCGCCTCATTTGTTCACTCACTCACTCACACTTCTAGTGCGCATCTTTTGAAGGTAGATGTAGTTGCAAGAAGGAGGAGAGAGAGGTGCATGTTTAGTCCTAGTCTATTCTTGGTGGTTTGGTCTTAAGTCTTGGCATTGTATTGGCAATCTATTATTGAGGAATTTTTTGTTGGGTTTTCTCCCCATGAGGGTTTCCCGGGATAAAATGTTGTGTACCTCGTGATTGTGTTTCTTTCAGTGATCCTACTTATGATGTTGTTTTGGAAATGCTCTAGAAAATTGAAAAGAACTTAATAACAGCGCTAAATTTAACAAGAATGAGGTGACATATGATAATAGAGGAAGTCACGGGCGCTAGTATAGAAGAGTAGGGCGGTGGGAGCCGTGAGCAATTATTGGTAGAGAGAGATGACAGCTAAAGAGAACCACCAGGTCGAGTAAAGGCCGACCAGCTTCCAACTCAACCGCCAGAAGGACAGCAGCCATCGGTTGAGCCCAACGGACCCGTAGAGAGCCGCAGAGAGGGTCAAGACAGCTTGGGCAATCGCAAAGAGTCATCCCTCGGGCAGGTCCGAGCAGCACCTGGGAAACGGGCAGACTAGCCAGAAAATTTCGAGCAATGAGGAGAATTTTTCAGGCAGCAAGTATAAGTTTGAGCAGTGCCCAGAAAGGGCTCAGGCAGCCCAAAAAAGTACTCGGCCAGTGGCGAGAGGCTACGAGCAGCAACAAGAGGTTGTGGGAAGCCCCGGGCAGCCTTAGACAGGGGTTTGGGAGGCCAAATTTGATTTTTTCAGTAGGTTGTCGAGATGGCAGCGTTGGGGATGGGTTGTGGGCAATGACTCATCTTTCCATATGATGGAAATGACGCCAATGTCCTTAGTGTTTCAGAGAAAGACTTGGACTACCATGTAAAGAGTGGGGCGCACACGAGGCATGTAGTGAAGGGGGTTGGATGTGTTAGATTCCAACTAGAGTCGGGAGTTTCTCTAGAGGTGGCAGGAGTGATGTATGTCCTAGGACTTAAGTTGCTCTCAGTATCAACCTTGGAGGACATGGGGTATGCAGTTATATTTGAGGATGGACAGGTAATCATGCATTCAGAGGGAGAAGATACCCAAGATGTAGTAGTGGGGCTTTGCATTAGGGAGGGTATGTTGTATAGAGTGTCAGAATAGCCTGTAGTGGGGTCTGTTAACACTCTGTAATTTCCAGAGGTTGTATAAGGGTAGAAGAAATTGACAGAGGTAACTACCAAATCCACTTTTGAAGTTAGGATCTAGCCCTGCCAGCTTCAGAGAGGGATCTCCCTGTATGATTTAAATTTGTTTAGGTTTTAAATGTTAGGCTAGTTATGACAGTCTGAAATTGTTTGTTTGTTGTAATAATTGGTTGAATGAATGCTTAATTTTCCATTGGGCTATGGGGTATGTATTCAAAGTAGAGGATCAGATTCAGATTTTATAAGGTTTTCTTCATAGGGCAGGGTAGTAAAACTGTTGGATCTATTGAGATTAAATGAGGTGAGTAAGAGGGGAAAGTCCACTAAGCAAAGGAGCAGTTAAGAATTCCTTCACTTAGTTTCAGATGAAAACATATAGATCATTAAAAAACCAAAAACAAAGTATACAAGATAAATTATGTTCTATTGACTTGACTTTCTTTTAATGATTAGAATTTGAAATACATGAAATGATTACAGAGAAAACATTTAACAAAGATAGAAATACATCACCAACAATCTAACACAAGAATCATGTGAACAAGCCCTTTTTATTACTGGTTGATCCTTTGAAAAAATTACACAATAGCTCCTGGGTGCAAAAATCAACCCTCAATACTTCGAAGGAAGAAGTATTTATAAAACTATTTACATCAGATCCTGTCATAAATGACTAGGATATTATGGAGGAAATATCTAACTAATTAGATCTACTCACATCTTTGACTTTGGTTGGTTGCTCCATGCTGACTCAAACCACAAAATTGTCTTTATTCAAGTAAAGAGCATAGATCTTCCCATCTCTTTTTACCGGGATGGAAACCTTGAGTAACTTTCTGTATATCTCATCCATTTCGGTATACTTAGCAAAAGTAGGTTTGGTGATGAAGATATGTTTTATCTCATGCTGAATACTCAGGTCCAACTGTAATGTCTCTAGGAAAGATTTATCAGTAATGCTTCCCTGTATCCCTGCAAACTTGGAACTGCCATTTGCCACTGCACTGATTTTTTGTTTGTAATCTGACAGAGTGATTAGCTTGTCATTGAGTATTAATAGTCCAGGGAGACCTTTATTATATAGTACTTCAATCTTACTGAAAAATATATGCACTCCAATGTCCATCACCTGGGCCTTCTCTTCTAGCTGCAACACCGTTCATTTCTTGGTTAGGACCTTCTTGATCTCAAGGATGGTCTCTGACTTGTCTTCAATTTCCAGTTCCTCTAACTCCTGCTTGTTTTTGGAGTAAAGGAATCTGATGAGTTCAGTGGCCTCTGTAGGTCTTTCTCCTAGCTCTTCTTTGATTTTCTCAATTGCTTCTCTGGCCTTCTGTATCAATTCATGTTGTTCAAAGATGATTTGTATGGATGGCCATATTTCTATCATAGACTTCTTGATATCCACCCAGATGTTGTCCTTATCTTGGGCTAAGGTCTTTGCCATGACGGTCTCTTTCTGTAGTTGTTGTAGTTGTTGCTTAAGCCTTTGAGACTTATGCATCTATGCTTGGTGACTGGCTTGGAACATTGACTTCAGCTCTTGGAGGTTTTTTACCTCTTCTTGCAGTTTTCTGATCTCTTCTCCTTAGAGGGACATGTCTTCCATGGACTTCACAAGTTTCTCAGATGCATCTGAAACTTGTATTGGGATTGTTGATGGAATCTCTACTTATGTAAGATGTTTCTACTGCATTAATTCCTGTCAGAGGGACTGTTGCCAGTGGGATTATGGCCATCTGCACATTTTGTTCCTTCTCCTTTATCAGTTTATCCATTTATGCTTCCATTTCTCTTATCTTTGCATTCTGCTCCATGATAAGCTTCAACATTTCTTCTTTATGGCCTTCAATCTCAGCCACCTCTTTGGCTTGTGAATCTTCTGTAGTTGGAAGCTTCAGTTGCTTTCTCAGAGATGTTATATCAACATTCTTCGTCTTCAATAATTCCTCTGCTGCCTTGACATTTGTTGGTTCATACCCAACCTTCAGCACCAATTCCTCTAGTGATTTGATCTTGTTGTCTTTGGCCAAAGAAGAGGCTTTTTCCAACTTCAATTGGGACCGAATGTTATTCAGGGACACCCGCAATTTTGAAGCAGTCAATGAGGTGTTTGTCAAGGTGGAGAATATCATCTCCCTTGTTTGCATGTGCATGTCCATTTGGTCCACTGGATGGACATCCTTCACATCAAACTCAAAGTCTTCTTGTAGTCAGCAGTTGTCTTGGGATGAGGAACTTGTGGTTGTAAGAATGTCATTTGCATTCCTCCTTTCTCTGTTTCAAATGCTAACAGTAGCCTATGTTGAGCAATGGAGGTCTGCTTCTAGAATTGAGCATATGTGTTGTTGAGGAGTTCATTTCTCTGTTTGATCTGTTTGTACTTGTCAAAAATATTTGACTCTGTTTGCTCATGAGATGATTCAGCTGACAAAGTAGTGTATGTTTTTTTTAGATGAAGATGTGGACATTATGAACTAACTGTCTGAAAACGCTGAAGAATGTGGTCCCTCCGTGACTATGGTGGACTGCATTTCTCCTTCTTTGAGCAAGTATGGTGCATGATTGGTTTTGGCCTTTTTTCTGTAAACTTGGAAGTCTTCAGCTGATACTTCTATGACTGAAGGGGAAACTTCCTTTCTTGCTCTCCTTTATGTTTGCATTTGAGGTGTGTGGGTATGTGAAGTAGTGATAGGGGAAGGTTGCTCTTTTGTTTCCAGCAATGTGTTGTCTTTCCATTCTGTCTGGTTCATATACTTTTCCACTTCTGGATTTTGTATGTGAGCATAAGGAGTGCTCCTTTGTCTGACTCTGAGCTCTGAGATGACACCAAATGGGTCATAAGTCCATGTGAAACTCTGAGTAAACCCCATCTGTTTCAAGAGGTTGTCTACCTCTTCTCTTGCTGCTCTGTTGTTGCATATGAAAGGGCCAATTTGAGTCTTGATTCTGAGTTGTTGTTTCTTCTTGACTGCAACAAAATGGATATCATCAGAGTTCACCATCTGCCTTATGTATTCCAGTGCAAAAATCCTTACAGGGAGATATTTTGGCAATATGTATGGTGGCAGCTCACATCCATACACTCTTATCTCAGTGTAGTTTTGGTATAAAAATCCCATGTTTTGGCTAGATCAGAGAGGTGAAGGATTCTCTGAATTTCTTCATTGATCCTTGGCTCTATATTGTTGTTCAACATGCAAATAATTGGATGATAGAACTGGTCTATGAAGTCCTTGAAGCTGAATTCAGTTGAATTTTTCCTCACTAGTGAGGACCATGAAGTCACTAATTGTGGGTTTCCTTCCTGGTTTAATTTCTGAAGAGCACATGGAAACTTGTCTGACTGAAAAAACAAGAACAAATATACTAGGATTGAGGAATATTTGAACATCCCTTCTGTTGAAATCCTAAAAAGTTGATCATGTATGTTATCAGCCAGAAACTGACTGAAATCAAATTGAATTGTGGCTCTCTTCTGTGGAAAAAATGGATAAAAAACCTAAGATATGCTCATCTACCCATTCATTTGAGAAGTATCCTAACAGGTAACAAAGAATGGAAATGATCTGGTTGGCCCTGACATGGAAGATGGAGGATGGATAGCGGGGGTTTTCTTGGGCAATTGAGAGTCTTCTGGCAGAAAAATCTCGAAAATTTGGGCTCTTTGGGGGAAAGTGAGCTACTGGTACAGGTCTTTCAAGGCTTCGATAGAAAACGAGATTGCAAGGTCGTTTTTTTAGATTTGCGGCATGTGGTTAATGGATTCGGGGGTAATTGTGAACAGTGCTTCGCCAAAGGAGGAAGCGATGGCCCTTTGGCCGAGTAAATAATGAGCTTGGCATTTCAAAGCGAATTCAGGAAAGTGGTAGGTCTGAGGGAACATATACAGAGGCAAATTGGACTCCCAGAGTCCAATTTCGTCGCTCTGATCCAGGAAGATATATTTTAGCCAAAAGTGCAATTCAAAGAAGTCGAATTCACACTTCAGCTCTGTGATCTTGTAATCCTTCTTTTCCAGGGGAATATGATCCAAGTCGATAGGAGGGGGAAGAATTGAATTCTCAGACGTTTCAGCAGATTTGGCTTTGGGGGACATGATTAACAAAGCTATAAGGTAGAGTAATGGCGGACTGTAATTACTTGGGTGAAGTTGCGCTTTTGATGGTCAGCGGTTGTGACATTTGGCTTGAAAGCTTGCTTTGGTGCGGTGTCCACAGTGTCTGCATCGGCAAATAGTGTTACAGGGTGAAGAAACGGGGTTTTACAGTGCAATGGAGGTGTCCATTATGGCGCATGGTGATGACGGGGCGATTAACGATCACGGGGAGGGAATTGATTGGCTAACGAGTATGTGGGATGTGACATACGACAGGTGGTAGTGGGGTACGGTGGCGGAGTGAGGTAAGCGGTATTGGATAATGGTTTGGCAGGATTTCGGAGGGGAGGTTAGGTGGTAAGTGGATTTGAGTGGGGGGGTCTGAAACACTGAGAGAGGGAAACCGCTTTTCCGGACCCCCCCCCCCCCNCCACCGTTAAAGGCAGAAAGGTCGAGGGGGTTTGAAATGCTCTGATGATCGTTGATCTTAGCGTTGTTGGATGCTGTCGCTGAAACTTGTGCAGCAATTAGTCGCTATACGACAAAAAGTCTTGTCCCTTATAAACTTAGGATAAAAACATACAATGGGTAGCGCTAAGCTTACCCTTTCCCACTTTTACACCATGGTCGTATTTCCTAAGGTAAAAATATCCAAATTTACTCAAACAAAGGGTATTTTAACAATCCCTTTTCAACTTTTATTGAAATAAACATCACTAACCTAACTCCTAACCTAGTCAACTAACATATTAATCCAACTTAGACTATTGGATTAATTATTACTCTAACCTAGCTAATTTGGCCAAGATTAAATTGTTTGACCAAACTTATTCACTAACCTATCAACATAAATTCAAAAAGTTTGATCATGATTATACAATATGATTCAAACCAAATTTATTTTTCATGGGGTTTTATATTCTCTTTTTTTTTTTTTTATACCCTCTTTTCATTTTATCTATTTTTATCCTTTTCTTTTTCTTTTCTTTTCTTTTTCTTTTCTTTTTGTAAATCATTTGCAGAATAAAATATTATTTACAATGAAATATGCCTAGAGGAAGAAATTCTAATCACCAAGTGATACTATGAAATATAGGGTTATAACATAGTCCAAGGGGATCTTGGATAGTAGATCATATCAAAGTGCAACAAAGGTAGCAGGAGGGTCTTCCAGTTCAAAGGGAGCAGCTACATCAGCAACAGATTTGATAGGGTCAGAGATTGATCCAGGAGGAGGTTCTTCCAAAAGTACCTTCCTCGCTAAGAGGGAGTGTTAGCTTTTGGAGTAGCTCGAACATGTACTTCTGCATTGACGGTGCTTAGCGTGCGAAGGTGTTCGAGTGACACTCTCTAGATTGTTAAAGTTGTTTTTATGTAATGACTTAAAGTGACTTTGTATGTAGTTGAGTGACTTAAGTGATTTAAGTCATCTCAATGAGAGATTAAGTCACATTCGTTAATCTCAAGAGATCAAGATCAGATCTTGATCGTTGATCACTTTGGAGATAGGGTTTTAGTTACTAGGGGATTATAAAAGTGAATCTAAGGAGAGTGAGAGGCACACAATGAGTGCATAGGAGCAAGATGGAGTGTTGCTCATGTACTTGTGTCTGAGTGAGCAGGGCTAATGAAAGGGTGCAAGGGGCAGCAAGGGAGATAGTAGCCAAGTGGGCTAGGCTATCAGTTGCAGCATTGTAATCCTCTGATGGGCCATTATCCGAGGATGGGAGCCCAGGATTTTATCTAATAAAATCAAACTCAGAACTGGTTTTCCCACAAAGGTTTTCCAGGGGTGTTTACCTGAATCTTGTGTGCAAATGTGTTTGGTTTTTGTGTTAATGCTTCTGCCTGTATTTTCGTTGAAAACCTAGTTGTGTTAATAATTAATAAATAGAGTTTATTTGGATTGTTAGTCGTGTGTCGGGTTTAACGGGAAATTCAACACCATGTTATATTTTTTCTCATAAGTTTCAGAAGGATTTGATAGATCTTAGAAAGACCTTTCCAACAAGAATTTCTTACTCAAATTTTTGTTATGTATGTTGGCGATAATCTGTAATTTAGTGAGTGTATATTTGATTTCTACTAATAATCTCATTCTTTCAAGACTAACAACTCAAAATCTATAATGAATCTTGAAAACCCAAAGCCCTGAAAACAAATTAATAATGAAAAAGAAAACTCGCTTTTACCAATAGCGTGTTCAAAAAATTAATTTTTTCTTTAGCATCCATAGTTGCATCCCGAATATCAAGGAGTTTCCAAGCCTAAGTTTCTCTTCTTCCTTGCTTGGCATCAAGGCGTAAACATATTATTTTCAACTAACCCATTGAATCATGAAAGCTCTGCTTTATCCATCATCCCTATGGTTCAAGGCATTCATCACAGCGTTGATTCTCATCTCTTGACGAAGACAAACAACCAATAATACCAATAGCTCCCCAAAAGTGCCCATTCACAATAAATCAACAATGGATCTAGCATAGTTGATACCTCACATGGATAACTACCATGGGGCTACCAAGCCCTTGAGGCAATAAGAGCTTTGATACCAATTGAAACAAGTGAGATCAAATGTAAAACTAGCAATTAAAATCACAGATGAGAATTAAACATAGGTGAAATGACAGACAAGGCACAACTAGTCTCCATCAATATCATTCACATCCATGCTACCAATATATAGTATATTGGTTGTAACCACCTAAGAATATACCCTACCCCAATGATGACACCTCACCAAGTAATTAGGATAATTGATAATTTTAACACACATAACACACACTTACGATAAATTGTATATCCTATAGTGTGAGAATACAATGGTGGTCAAGATTTATTGATTGATAGTGGGAGTCAAAGGCTAGCGTGGTGGATGAAGCCATAGAAAGCAAACCTCCAATTTATATAGAAGAAAAGAATGGGGAACGAACCTACTAAATCAACTTTGACAAATCTAATAATTCATTTTTCTTTTGTCAATCTTGAGCTAGTGCTTTAAATTGTGGTTGAACCTCTGCAAGAAGGAAGCATTATCTACTACCTAGGTATTTTCATGGGAATTGGGTAGGAATTGGGCAACTAAAAGTGAAAAATTGGAAGCAATTCTTAGAAAGTTCCAAAAAAGATAGAAGCTTATATAGCTAGTCACTTGAATTTGGCATTAAGAGTAGTAATATTAAAATCTAAAAAATAGAAGCTTATATGGCTAGTCACTTGAATTTGGCATGAAGAGTAGTAATATTAAAATATATTCTTAGGCACATGCCTAATTGTGTTTGCTCCACCTTGTGTGCTCCTAAATCAACCAAGAAAAGGCTAGTGAAGATTTTCTCTAATTGTCTATGAGCCCCTTACAATAAACAAAGGTTTAAAATTATGACAATGTATGCCTGGATCATTAAGTGAGATCTAGGATTGAAGAATAATGTTAAATTCATAGGTGAATGGCGTTTAAATGGTGTGGATTTTTCTCAATTCTAGTGAATATTTTCTCTAATTATCTATGAGCCCCTTATAATAAACAAAGGTTTATAATTATGACAATGTATGCCTCGATCATTAAGTGAGATCTAGGATTGAGGAATAATGTTAAATTCATAGGTGAATGGTGTTTAAATGGTGTGGGTTTTTCTCAATTCTTCAAGGTACCTTTGTCAAAAGGTAATTTCAAAAAAGCATTTCCATGAACAAAGTTTATCTACATTGTTGTATATCTTCAACCCATTAACAGTGAGCCTCTTCTCTCTTTTTAGAAGTTGATGAGATAAGCTTGGCAAAAGATAATTCTAAATATGCTCTTTAACCTAGATGCATAGCACAAAGATGTGAATATTTAGGAGGACAAATGGGTGGGCCCAAGCAAAGGCCCTTTGGAGAGGAAGTTGGGTATCCAACACATGTGCCCTATCACAAATATCATTGGCCATTTCGCCATAGGAGGTTAAGGACCTTCATAATGATAATCAATTAGTGGGATCCATCTATAAGTGTTTTATGATTTGGTAGAGGGAAACTATAGTTGAATATTGTCTCAAAGAAGAGGTTGAGGATTTGTTGAAGCTTTTAAGGTCGACAATCTTTATAGAAAAAGAATCTACATTTAGTTGTCCGAAAGGTCATAGATGGAAAGATGGACATCTAATATTATCTACAAAAGAATACTATGAGCTTATATGATAGTATTACGATTATGTCAATTCTCGCTAGCTCAACCGGTTAAGGTGTGGGTTTCATTTGCTAGGTGACTCAAGTTCAATTTCCTTACGATGTGTTTAGTTGGGAGGAGACACCCAAAAATCCAACCATGTTAAGAGTTGATGCAACCCAGGCCAAGTGTGGTCCTCGGGTGATTTTGACGGTTTAGATGCCTCTGGGTTGTGGTTTATTAGCCAACGGTTGAAATCTTGACGCTGCAAGTAACGAACATTTCTAACAAACAAACAAACAAAAAAGATAATATTTTGATTATGCCACATGTATTTCAATGAAAGTGAATCTAAAGGAGGAAGAAATCGATTATAGAGAAAATGTAGTCCACTAAAGACTTATCCATAAAGCCTTACACTAAGAAGATATGATAGAAAGATGGGTTAATAGAGCATAGTATGCATGCCCAGTGTATTAAGCATACAAAGACAACATTAACCATATCTTTGAGTTTGAAGAGGCACAAGTAGCTTTTGGAAGATGGATGGGAATTTTTTGTAAAGGGGATGGCTATTAGAAGACCTCTAGGCAAGACTTCAATGGAGATTTATTGTGCCATGTAATATAGTATAAGATGAAGCAAAGGCTAGAGAAAACTCAATAGGTTAGGTTGGCCCAAGTATCTTGCAAGATTATTCTCCATATGTTTTGAAAACCCCATAGCAAATCTCACTTTCAAAGGGTTTTTTCTCACTCAAAAAAAGCATAGTATGGTGGCTTCAAGCACCAAGTACATAGAAATAAAAAGTCTCTCAAGGATGTCTGAGTCCTTCCCCATAGCCTACTCTCTCATTATTTTGGATGTTAAGCTATCTAATCTTATTCCTCTACATCTCCAAGTAGAGGGTGGGTTGTGATGTCGTCGAGGATTTGACACATGAATATCTACCTTGAATATGTTGAAATGGCAAGAATCATTTACACAACACTAATTCATAATGGATCATTATATAATTTGTCGTATCTTTTCATACTTCATGGGTGAAAAAATTGGAACTATCGCGTTGTAAGGCCCATTTTATGGACAAGTTCGACTTTGGTGATTTAGGGTCTAGAACCTTCCAAAGCCAATTTGAGGCCTTAAACTGTGGATTTTGGGGTCAAAACTTTGTAAGCATAGCTCATTACCTCTCAACATTGTTCTACACTTCGATAGATTTTCAACAGCATGAAAATCACCTCAATTAGAGTTCGTATGCAGAAGTTGTGTCTCTTGCAAGTTGACTTACCCTATTGACCATCATGGTACTAAGCAGATGCCACACCAGCTTTCGTTACTCACACATGTGGAACTAGTCATGTGTGGACTTTCAAGAAGATTCTAGAGGGTCCAAAACCCTAACATTAATTGAGATTGAAGCATGAAAAAACCCTAAACCTGACCCTAGAAAACTATCACGCTATGTTAAATTTTGGACCTCTAGGAAATAAAGGGGTTGCATTCTTATTATATTGAGTATTGTTTCATAGGAGAGCAGAGCATTGAAATTAAGATATTGAAACAAAACATAGGAAGTAGAAGAACGTATAGCAAGCATAATGGTCACAGTGTCCATGACAACACCATAGCAAGTGCCCCTTTCTTTGTGTTTGCATTTCATAAGTGAAAAGAATAGAAAAGCATTGGCCTCACCTTGTAGATGGGTTTTTCCCGTATTGGGTTTTCCCAAGGTACATCTTGTGTTTATCAAGTGGATAGTGTGTTATTTGCTTCTCTTTCATTTCAACTCAATTTATTTAGTATTCAATGTATTAAGCGAGTGACATTAAATCTTGAATCTAAGTAAAACACAATATAATAAGAGATTTCATAATATTGTAAGACCGGTTGTGACAAACTATTCTAGTAAAATATCCATGGTAGTTTATAGATCAAAGACAATGATCAAAGGTGATCAATTTGATTTATCATGCTTCAATCATCGTCGTCATAAGTTGTTATCTCTTCCGCTTGATCAAAATGTTTGCACAAAGAGCTTAATATGGAATTTTGGGGGAGCATTGTAGGATCAAAGAGGTCTGGCAATGTATCAAGTTATAGACGAGCTACAAGATAGAGTAGGCAAAAAGGGAACATGGAGTCAAAGAGGAAAAACTCATAGATAATGGGTCCACTAAGTGCTAGGGCCCTTGACCCCTTTCAAGCTTGTTTCATGATAAAACAAATAAAAAGATGCATTAACACACATGATGCTTTCTAGGACAATAATGTACTTTAGTGTTAGAACTTCCACAACTCTACACAAATTGGAAAATGTTTGATTAATATTCTCCCTTACAAAAGGAAATTGCAAGTGTGGCAAATAATTATACTCTCGTCAAAATTGATTGGAACTATACACATTTTCACTGGAAGGTGCCCTATATTTTTTCCTATAAAATATCAACTCTTAAGAGTTTGGCTATCAAAGAATATCCAACAGGGACAAGAATTATGTAGCAATATCAAAGAATATCCAATAGGTACAAGAATTATGTAGCAATAACATCTTAGAGCTTTTGCAAGGTTATAAGTTATAGTATCATATTTGCATAGGATTATCCAAAAGATTATAAATATTTAAATGAATGAAAAATCTAAGGCTTTGTATCTAGTTTTGATTTGCTTAAATTTACGTTCTAGCTAAAAGGTTAAAACCTATATTTTTGTATTATTTTCATAAATAGGCATTTTTAAATTTCATAGTAAATGTTCTAATTTATTTCAATATAAGTGATTGATTGTTAAGAGCTTGTCATTGTCATAATTCAGGATACAACCTTTAGTTGATCAATACTTAGTAATCAATCGTTACTTGATTCGAGATTCATTTGACATGGTTTTGTAATGAACCAACATAGGCAACAACATTATTGATTCTTCGCGAAAGGTTAATGTTTATGTACATGTTATATAGCTTATGCAGAAAAATAATCGAAGAACATTTTCTTTTAATAGATTAATATATCATTTGCCACTTTGTTTATTATTTTTCCAGTTAACAAGTGATTGTATGGTACACAAGGAATAGTGGATTTTATGTTGGCATTCGTAGATGGAGCAAATATGTGGTTTGCTTCTTGTTATTGTGAAAAGCCCATCCTGTTTGTTAGCATCCAACTAACCCCTTTATTGCCAAAAAAAATAGTGGATTTTACGTTGTCATTCATCGATTTCCATCAATTTCACCTTTTCTGGGATGATTTCATAGTCACTCACTCACTCCATTAGATAGGAATTCCTCAACAGTCTCCATTAGAAAAGAGTTGCTCAACAGAACATCTTATATTTGACTATGTACAAGCCATAGTTCTTATCGAATGGATGTAACTACATGTACTGAGATTAACATATTAGCGAATACGAAAGTAGAACCTTTCATTGTCTTAAGTTTGAGGAAACCTGTCAATTTGATTAGTTGATGCATGGAAGAAATATAAATGTCAAGAACAATAACTCCATACGCATATCAACGCTGGACGTTCTCTTTATATTTTGATAACCATGAATAGATGCATTATTTTAAGATGGGCATTCTCTTTATCTTTTGATAACCATGAATAGACGCATTATTTTAAGAGAATTGATGAGCTCTAAAAGATGGATGGAAGAAAGATAAAAAAGTTTTAAAAACTCATCTACCTCTACTTTGTAATTTAACAGATAATCTACAGCATGTGCTTTTGAGACAAAATTAAGACTCAAGACATGGAAATACACCATATAGAAAGCAATAAAACTATAGTTCAACAAAAACAACACTAAAGACAAGTTTGATTCCCCCAATTTTAATCAAGATAACCATCTCCCAATTTTAATAAGTTTGATTTCATATATTATAATGACAAAAAGCCTGAAGGTTTTGATCTTTTAAGTGGGATTGTTTTTAAGTACGTGGCTAAAGAAGAACCAAATAAAACGTTTCTATTCAGCAAAGTCATTTAAAAAGGAAATAGCAATGAATACATACATATGAATGCCGTTAATCTATAGATGTCAGGTTATTCATTCAGAACGCATATATTTGAATCAGATGCAGTTCCTCCCTATGGTCGTGCACTTTTAAATTATTCTCAAGGACTTCTTTCAGTATAAACCACAAAGAATAATGGAATTGAAAAGTTCATTTATGCAAGCAAACAATTCTTAGCTTGCACCACTAAAGATAATACTTTTCTTCAAGGAAAAGATGAAACAAAAGATTGATGTAGTTGCCAATCCACTCGTCCTATTATGAAACGCTCCTAGTAACTCAGAATTATGTTATGCGTTTATCATTTGCCCAGCCTTTTTACCTTTTCAGCAGCAGGGAAGTACAGTGCAAAATCGAGCGGAGTTCCATTCAAAAACTAGGTCTTGTCTGGCTTAGATCCTGCAAGGGCTTCTGTTTTGTCTTCTCCCTGATTCACACTCTCCACTAGTGGTATGGTCTACAAATTTTAAAGCAATATATATCAACATATTTACATACTTGTTTTTACATAAAATGAATGTGCAAGAAAAAAAAATCTAATGTTGACATAGAATATACAAATCACCCAGAAGATCTTCCAAAGCAATAGACACAAGACTCTGAAAAACAAGTTATAGAAAGAGATTAACCTTTCATGCAGTCCGGTATATGAAGGCAAGTACAGGCATTGAAGTTCAAAAGTCAAAAGGAGAACCGACATGGTGTACATAAAACTGTTGCCCAACAAAATCTTTTTCTTTTTTCACAAAATAGTAAAACTTACAAGAAGTTTGAAGAACAATCATATTTCAGATTTCTACTACTCCGAAAGAAGAGAGTATTTATAGAAAGCATCATTCTTTATTCTGATTTTGAGATTTCCTGAAGGAGAGGAAGCACTAAGGCAAATACTTTCGAAAATCTTACAAGGGTTTTCAAGGAAGGTCTAATAGTTTGATACAAGCCAACAACTCCTGAATATAGTACTTGTTAATAACAAGTTGAAGCAAGATTCTGCCTTTTACTTCATTTGCTAAATACACATAATAATTAGTGTTCCAAAGAAAATAAATTTGATCTTATTAGAATGAGATTATACTGCCTCATCAAAGACATCATAGTTGTGATGTGAGGGCCACTTGAAAAATGCAGAAATTATTTTACTAGTTCCCATGCCAAAAATAAACAATCCAAGAATAAATGGCTCCAACAATGCAAGGTTTAATGCTTTTACAAATGAATATTTTATTGTATTCTGCTTTCTCTCAAGCCATCCTCCTTTTCCACAGCCCTGAGAGCAATGTTTATTTTCTCTTCCCTAGGTCTCCAACAGGGATAGACATCTTTTCATCATAGAGAAGCATTATGCTACTTGGAGAATCTAGTGGCTACACATGCACTCTACAAATGTCAAACACCAATGCATCTGGTTTATAACAACATTCAAAGCATTTGGATTTGTCTGTTACAACTTACAATTTAATATTTCATTGACCTTAGTGACTCCCGAGCATTGTCTATTATGCATTGCTTGATGCCTCACAGACTTTCCCATTATGGGATGCTAGAGCATAGTAGACTACCAGTCTTGGTAGCCCTGAGGGTTAGCTCAAACGGTTGAACCATCCACCCAACATGTTGCTGACGAGGAGGCCATCAGGGACAGGTTCAACTCCAGTCAGGTCCCTCGGGGTAACCAGCTGTTATTTTCGCTGGTGGTTGAGCCACCCTCCATCCAGGTATTCCAGGGAAGAGCAGGGGGTTCTGCGAGGTTTTCCTTGGAAAGCAAAAAAAGACTGCAATTCTTGGTTTAATATTTATATCTTATATTATGTAGCTTTATGTCACCTTGTTACTATCCAACAATGTGTACCTTCCACAGAATTGATTACTCTTCCACCTCTTCCAGCCCCACAGTTTACAGAACTATTGGCTTTAATAATTAATTCCTTTTCTGGCTATGATTAAGAATGACTAAACAACCTACTTTCCAAAGTTGTATATCTTTCATTCCTTATGCATGAAGCTGATTTCTTTGTTGTACCTAGCGTGATTCTATTAGAGACTCTTTCTACATTATCCACAACTTGTATATTAGTGGCTTAAACTTTCTGGAAAAAAAAACTGTGAGTTTAGGAAATGTCCGACATTTCGAGTGGACACTCCACCCATCATCGGGGACAAATAGAGCTATAATGGTAATGAAAAGAGTGCTGGTGCTATTGATTTATAGGAAGAAATACGGTGGTCAACCATTGTAAATAATTACTAATTTAATTAATAGTTTAAACGATGACTGTTAGAAATGACCATTGGGAAATTTAGAGGGAATAATTAGATATAAAAAACGGATTAAAAGATCTAGAATTATTAACTGGTTAAATGGGAAAAATAAAAAGGGAAATGTGTGATAAAAACGCAGTTGAGAATTAATAAGAGAATTGCTAAGATAATAAATAATTAATAAGAGAATTGCTAAGATACTAAATAATTAATAAGAGAATTGATAAGATAATAAATAAGATATGAGAATTGATAAGATAATAAATAAGATATGAGAATTGATAAACTAATAAACCTGATAATAAATAAGGTAAGAGAATTGATGAAGTAATAAACCTGATAATAAATAAGGTAAGAGAATTGATGAAGTAATACACATGATAAGTGGCGTCCATTAAATGAAGTTAATAAGATTAAAATTGGCAATTAATCATAGCAAGGGGGGGGTGCGGGGTATAGAATTGGACCAGGATAATTAAGTTGGCAGAAAACCACTAGTGAGAAATATGATGAATAGTAGGTTTCCATGATTGGCTAAGTTTGTAGCCATCCTCCCGATTAAAATTATTCGAATGTTTTTCAATTTCAAGCGCTTTCCAAATGATACGAGTTGGGTAGAAAGGAGCAGAGGAAAGAATTTTGGTTTTTTCAAAGCAGAGGAGGTGCTTAGAATTGTGAAAGTGTTCGACGATTGCTAACTTAGAGATGTGATTGTGGTGAGTGTCAGCGATATGTTCCTTAAGGTGGGCTTTAAAAGATCTTCCTATTTGGCCAATGTATGATTTGCCACAGGAGTAGGGAATCTGGTAAACATCTTGGCCAAGCATGGGATCAGATTTGTCCTTAGTTGTTCTGAATAATTGTTTAAGGGTTTTATAGGGTTTAAAAAGAGTTTTGATATTCTTTTTAGCCAACTTAGAAATATGATCAGTGATACCCTGGATGTAGGGAAGAGAGATCAATGCAAGCAAAGGGGAAGGAGGAGGGAGGTTTTTAGATTTAGGATGGAGGACAAAACGGAAAGCTTTATTGATTCAAGCGATAGAGTAAACATTGGCTACAAGGGCCTTGGTAAGGTGGGACTTCTCTTTTTCAAGGACATGTGGAGCAAAGATTCAAATGGCTCGAGTAATTAGAGTTTTAAGAACTGCAGATTTTTGGGCTGGGTGGTGGTGCATAAACTTGGTGGGTTAAGGTACCATCGGGTTGATGCGAGACGAGTACATCTAGAAAGGGAAGAGAGTTATTTGTTTGAATTTCCATGGTAAATTGGATTTGAGGGTAAATGATGTTAAGATGGTTAAAGAAGGAGTTCAATGAAGGATGACCGTGGGGCCACACCACAAAGGTGTCATCCACAAATCAAAACCAACATTTACGCTTTAGATGAAAGTTGTTTAATGCTAAACCAACATTTAGGCACACACCCCAAGTAGGTCACTAAGCCTACATATCAAGTTTGACTGGGTTGATCTCAACCATAAATCCAATGTAACATAAATGAAATAAAATAGCCTTAATCGCAATTACAAGTACATAACCATACATATGAATGGAATGTGGCCACATGTACAAGTTAGACCAATATGGGGGGCAACAAAGAGAAGTCATCACAATAAAAGATTATATAATTTACTTCCCCCTCAATGTTGAGCAAAGGA
>SNQJ01S0004266.1:200197-227736 GCA_010110895.2 Picea sitchensis
CCCCCGCCGAACTCCACATCACTCTTTCATAAAGCCATTAAAATCATCAATGGTTGAGACTGAGCTCCAGAGAGATTTAGGTGGGAGATGTTGTACTTCGATAGGGACATCAAAAAATTGAGTAATGGCACATGGTGGAGAAAATTCCTCCTAATAGTGCTCAAATGGGCCAACAAGAAACTTAGTTACATCAGATTCATCCCGAAAACAATCAGCAATTTGAGCAAGAAGGGCCCAAAGTGGAGGCGATGCCACTTGATAGTATATGGATGCACTAGCAAGAAATTATATTGCATCAACAAGAGTGGAGATTTCCCATTTAGGCATAGGCCTTAACCTATCCAAAGGAAGCATAAGGTGTGCAAGTGAATGATGCAAGGTGTCTCTATCTTCAACAACATTGAATAATAGAGTCGAACTATCAAGAGCATCCAAACTAGGTGAGAAGTCATTTGCAACATGAGGGTTAGATGTGCCATTGACAAGAGTATGCCATCTACAACATGAGGGCTAGATGAGCCACTGACGAGAGTATCCTAAAGACTAGATGAGTCATCAATAGGGTCCTAATCGATCATATGATTCTACCCAGCTTCTATAAAAGTACTTGAGAGACAACTCGAAGAAGTAGAGAGAGGACCAACATCACATTGTGAAGGAGAAGGGTCCATTAAAACATGGCAAGAACCATCTAGAAGAGGACTTGCATGGTGATGAGAGGAAGCAAGATATGTGGAAGCATGCTAAGATCCATCAAAAGAATCTACTGAAAGAAGTAATGGGAGAGATCCTAGCAAACCATGAGTAGGAACCACGTCAAAAATAAACTCTGTATTAAACCACCCTGTGAGTGGTAGGATCATAAAGGAAATATCACTAGAAATTTTCATTGTAGCCAACCAAAGTGTAGCAAAGTCTAGAGATGTTGATACATTTTACTTTTTATTAGAAGCATACGCTCATGCACTAGATCCAAAGATTCTAAAATGCAAAATAAAAGGTTTGTTGCCATACCATTTCTTATAAGGAGTCATACCTATGATGCGACGATAGGTGTTCTACTGATGATTCGTGTTGTGCAAACAACCACCTCGCTCTCCCCGGAATGAAAGCTTCATTTTCTTGGAGAGAGGCATGTAGTGAGCCATCTCCATGATAGCCCTATTATTTATTTTCACTACTCCATTTTGCTATGGAGTGTAAGGAACGGTTCTCTTCCAAGAGATGCCCTTTGATATGAGAAATGGTTCGAAAGCATTGCTAATATATTGACCTCTGCCATTAGTCTTGAGACACTTGATCTTCAAGTTGCTTTGAATATCCACAAACAGATTTGAATTCCCAAAACTTTCCAAACACCTCATCCTTAAGATTTTATGGTGTATACCCAAAGAAATCGGGAAAAAATTATCAATTAAGGTGAGAAAGTACTTAGCTCCCCCAATAGAAGAAGTGGCCATAGGCCCACAAATACCAATATGAATTAGTGCAAGAGGCTAAGAATCTCACCTCACTTTGTCCTTCAGAAAGGACTCTTGAAGATGTTGCTCCATTACACACCCTTCACCAACACCACTGGGTGGTTCAATCTATGGAAGATCATCACCCATATGTAGTTGACTCATATGTCACAAAGATCCATAATTGATGTGACTGAGACGTTGATGCAATAGCATGATGGTGTTACCGACTGATGCAGGAGCATCGCCAGCAAGCACACGTGGAGAGACAACTCAGCGCCCTAGCGTGCCGTTTAATCATTTTAGAATCTCAAACACTGGCGTTTCCTGTAAATCTTTTTTTGAACTGATTGAAAACTGAAGAAGATCAAAATGCTTGGGAGCAAATGATCGCGAGTGATGTGGGAGTTTCACTCCTAGACTTTAATGTAACGGTGTTTAAGGGGTAGTTAGCTTCTTTCGAGAATAGAGGTAGTCGGAGGGAACCCTAGGAACTTTCTTGTATATGTAAGATGCATTGTATGCCCAAATGAGGCTGCTCGAGATTAGGTTACTGGATACAATGGTAGCTACAGATTAGTAGGAGATAGGAGTAGGAGAAAGAACTGAGACTCTATGATAGTCCAGTCTCTATACATATTTGTAAACATATATTCATCTTAATAGGAAGAAAGTAGTTTTCCTGCATATGAACTTTATGTGCGTTTATGTGTATATGATGAATGTTATTTGTGTGTGTTTATGTATGTTGTAGATGTATGTGATAGGTTTTCATCTGCAGTAGGAAGATAGACTTCTCTGTCTTCGTTGAGGTTGTTATATTGTTCTGAATTCTTTAGGTTGTGCAAGGAGTGCACAACAGAACATTGGAGGTTTTGTAGCCAGCGCAAGGAGTGCGCATCTGAACTTTGTTGAGTCAGAAAAGAATGTGCCAGGAGGGTGCACCAGTGCGATGACAACTCAAGGGAAACCTCAAGGTTGTTGAATACCTTAGAGGAGAAACTGTGCAGAGGAAGCACATAGAGACAGAGTCACTGAGAACTCTATAGAGCTCTGCCAGGTGGGCATTGAGTAGGTGCAAGTGTGCACGAAAAGACTTTGTTTTGAGATTGAGAAGAAAGAGTGTCAAGAAGAAGACACCCACAGAGTTGTTGAATACTCTGTAAGCTTTGCAAGTGTGCATTGAGCAAAAGTTGTCGAGAAGGCACAAGAATCCCTTTGAGGAGTAAAGGAATTGAAACCTTAGAACTGGGGTAAGCAAAAGCTCAAAAGAGACAGCGCAAGGAGTGCACACGGAAGTGAATTTACTTCAAGTTCACAAGCTTAGGAGGAGTAGTGCAAGTTTGCACGCAGAGCGCAAGTGTGCGCCAGAGCCGAGGTCAATTTTCATTGTCAAAGCTCAAGAGGAAAAGCGGAGTCGAGACCCTAACAACTGGTTCCACAAGAGAAGGTTCAAAGGCCACAACCTATGAACACTTACAAAATTTTCCCAAGTCCGGGAGAATAAAGAAGCTTAGGAGGAGGAGCGACAGCAGCCATCAGATCGACTGCAGGAAGAGATCTAGACCGTCATATCAAGGTCCAGGACAAAGGAGGAACGCGCGAGTAGAAGGACAGATCCCATCCATCGGATCTGGGCGTGAAGGACCAAAAAGTGTTGGATCCAGGTAAAGTGCACGAGCCTTAACCCTTTGTGGGCACAGGGGAGCTGACTTGCCGAAATCCCGAAGTGATTAGGGACCGTCCATCATCCAAATGGACAGGTGGCGTAAGATCCACAACTCCGAAGCAAGAGCACTTTGGAAGTTCGTGATCAAGGAGGAAGCGAAATTGCCGAAGAGCCGAAGTAGATCCTGGTCGTTGGTCGCCAAGAGGTACGTGTCAACAGATCTGAGACTTCGGGGAAAGTCACTTCGGAGGATTTCAAGTGTGGAGTGTGACAAACTCCCAAAGTCCCGAAGGCCGAAGTAAATCGCAACCGTCTGTTGCGAAGGACACGTGGCGGAAATCCGTCGTCTTCGGGTGAAAGCACTTCGAAAGAAACCGAGTGCGCAGGAGCTGAAACTCCCGAAACCCAAAGAGCCGAAGTGAATCGTGACCGTCAGATCCAGAGAGACACGCGTCGACAGATCGTGTATTTTGGGTGAAAGCGCTCCGAGAGAAAGCGAGCGTGAAGTTCAGACTTCCGAAGGCCGAAGTCCCAAAGTGGACCAGAGCTATTGATTTGAGGAGAACGCGTGGCAGAAGATCTGTCATTTCGAAGAAAAGTCACTACGGGAGAAAAAGGAGTGCGTTGAACAAGAACTCTCGAAGGACGAAGAGTTGAAATTCATCTGAGTCATTTGTTTGCTGAGGACAGGTGTCAGCAGATCTTCCACTTCGGAAGATAGCCATTTCGGGAAGAAGCAAACGCAAGAGTTTGAAACTCCCGAAACCCGAAGAGCCGAAGTTAATCGTAGCCCTCGATCTGAGGGAGACAAACATCGATAGATCGTGGACTCCAAGTGAAAGCATTCCAGGAGAAAGCGAAGGAAGGAAGGGAGGTCGATCTCAGTCGTCAGTCAAGAGGCATTGCCCAAGATCATAAGATCGGCGGTCGCGCTTAATTGCAAGGGACAGAAAGTGATCAGACTTTAAAAATCCTAGAGCGGGCCGCAATTGAAACCACGGTATTGCCAAAGGGATACGTGGCAATTGGTAGTGAATTGCGGGGAGAAAAGCGATGTGGTCTCAAACCACTCTTGGACACCCCGCAATCACGTGCTTACTTGAGGGCACAACCCAAGGTCATATGTGAAGGAAAGGACCTACCGAGGGGAGCTAGTGTCTGTTATTTAAATTCTTCGAAGAGGCCAGGAAAGAGCCCGCGGGTTTGACAGAACTTGCACTTTGAAGGAAAGGGGACCTGTGTAGATTGATTGGGGTCTAATAAAGGCCCGAAGAGTCGATCTGACTCCTTGATTTGAATGTTCAATGATCTTAGACCGGGAGGTCGAGCAGCCCCGAGGAGAGAAGGGGGGGGGTCTGCATCAAGTGGTATCAGAGCTTGATTTCGTCTGTAGATTTCAGGCGAAGGAGATGAAGGAGATAGTCTGACTGCATCAAATGGTATCAGAGTGAGAATTTGGCTTGCAGACAGCAGGCAAAGGGAAGAGAAGACCGCCTGACAACATCAAGTGGTATCAAGAACTTGAATTTGTCTGTAGACAACAGGTGAAGGAGGAGGTAAAGAAGATAATCAAATGGTATCAAAAAATTAAGTTCATCTATAGACTGTCGGTGAAGGAGGAGACAAAGTATTTATGCTATGTGTTTGATTGTTGCATGTGTGCAGCAGCAAATGAACAGCCAGTTGGGTTGCAGGGAGAAGTTGGAGATGCTCTCGATGGTAGAGTAATCCACAAACTTGCCAGGAGGGCAGGCAGAGGGTGAAAATGGCTACTGAAGGCCATAGGGGTGGTCAAGACAAGGACCACCAGCAGAAAAACAAAGCTGAGATAGAAAAAGAGCTCAGGGAGATCAGAGAAAAAATGGAGAAGCTAACATTGAAGATGCAGCAAGAAGCAAAGGTACATTGGACATATGAATGGCCTTTGAGGAAGAAAGTAAAATGGCATGTTCAGGAGTTGTCGGCCAGAAAGCAGCAACAGGTAGTAAGGAGGTGGCTGAGGCATTCTGAAAAACCTTAGTGACACAGAACAGGAGATGGTTTACATCTGTGAACCAGAAGTTGGGAGAACCCTCAGTGATGAGGAAGGGAGATCAGTTAAGAGTCTCATAAACTACCAGGAGGACAGAGATGAATTTTCAAATTACCGGGTAGGCAATGAGATGAGATCAATTGAGGATCTCATAGACTGCCAGGAGGGCAGCAGTGAAAACTCATATTGCCAGGTGGGCAATGAGATGAGATCAATTGAGGATCTCATAGACTGCCAGGTGAGCAATGAGATGAGATCAATTGAGGATCTTATAGACTGCAAGGAGGGCGGCAGTGAAAATCCATATTGGCAGGTGGGCAATGAGATGAGATCGATTGAGGATCTCATAGACTGCGAGGAGGGCGGCAGTGAAAATTCATATTGGCAGGTGGGCAATGAGATGAGATCAATTAAGGATCTCATAGACTGCCAGGAGGGCAGTGATGGAAATTTAAATTGCCAGGTGGGCAATGAGATGAGATCAGTTGATCTCATATATTGCCAGGAGGGCAGAAGAGCAATCTCAGATTTCCAGGTGGGAAAGGGAGAAGAGAGGAGACTATCTGAAAGTCTCATGAACTCAGTTGAGAGTTCATATCAGCAAGGAGAGTTGATGGAGCAGGGTCAGAAATGCATTATGATCATTGGGGGAATTCAAATATTCCTGCCAAATAGTCCAGCAAAGGCTAGTACAAGTGTTGCACATGAGGAGGTGGTGCAACAAGAATCCAAGAAAGAGGCCATGGGGCCAACTGCTTTTAAATTTAACTGTGTCTGTGATGCAGGTACAGTAGAGGAAAGACAGCCAACAAACACTGTAAAAGAGGAGGAGAAGGAGCAGACACTAATGTCTGCCCCAGCAGAAAAAGAGGAGCATTCAGATAAATTGCTCACTCAATGGAAGCAAGCGCTGAAGATGTTGGAGGATTGGTTGAACAATCCAGAACCAGAAAAGGATTGCCAGGATGCAGTCATGCAAAGGGAGACAGAATGTCAGCATGAGGAGCAGCTGGAGGAAGTTGAAGATATGCCAACAGAGGAGCTGACAGAAGCCAATCTATCCGAGGAGGAAGCTGAGCAGCAACTCAGAGGTGAGACTGCAAAACTGGAGTCTGCAACAGAGTGGCCAGCTAGTGACACAGGAGATAAAGATAACATGAAGGTTCAGATTGATCTGATTGGTAAAAAGGAGAAAGAGCGCACATTTCAATGTGCCCGAGAGATGGAAAAAGAAGACCATTCGGTGGAATTGTTCAAAAATTTCAGCCAAGGAAATGAACATGAGGCAACTGTAGAATTGGGATCTACAACAGAAGGAGAAGAGCATTCAAAGGAATGGCTCAAATTTTTCAGCCAGGAAGTTGAGCAAGAGATGACTGTAGAAAGTGAACCTACAACAGAGGAGAGAGCAGCAGATGGCATGAATTTTGTTCATCTGTGTGAAGAACTGGAGGCCCTAGAGAGAAGGGTAAAGATGCAAAGTCGGCTAATCCAACAAGTCGAGTTGGAAATTGATGGAAAGGAGATGCAGCAAAGTGAGATGAAGGAGAAGAGCCAACCAGTGGACTGGTTGGACAAGGAAATAGAGGGTATTAAGAGATTGATGTTGGAAGCAGCACAAGAAGCAGTCAGCAGAGAAGGATGGAACAGAAGAGGAGCAGCAGGGCAGCATAGGCAACAAGGAAGAGGAGCAAGTGGACAGCTCCAATTTCAAGTTTGGGACCCTGGAGGATCTCAACAGCATAGCAGAGGGAGCCATGAGCAGGAGCTCATGATTTTCCCAGCAGTGGAGTATGATGCAGGAGCATCGTCAGCAAGCACACGTGGAGAGACAACTTAGTGCCCTAGCGCGTCGTTGAATCATTTTGGAATCTTAATCGTTGGCGTTTCCTGTAAATCGTTTTTTGAACTGATTGAAAATTGAAGAAGATCAAAACGCTTAGGAGCAAATGATCGCAAGTGATCTAGGAGTTTCACTCCTAGACTTTAATGTAACGATGCTTAAGTGGTAGTTAGCTTCTTTCGAGAATAGAGGTAGTTGGAGGGAACCCTAGGAACTTTCTTGTATATGTAGATGCATTGTATGCCCAAATGAGGTTGTTGGAGATTAGGTTACTCGATATGATGGTAGCTGCAGATTAGTAGGAGTAGGAGAAAGAACCGAGACTCTATGATAGTCCAGTCTCTATACATATTTGTAAACAGATATTTATCTTAATAGGAAGAAAGCAGTTTTCCTGCATATGAACTTTCTGTGCATTTATGTGTATATGATGAATGTTATTTGTGCGTGTTTATGTATGTTGTAGATGTATGTGATAGGTTTTCATCTGCAGTAGGAAGATAGACTTCTCTGTATTCGTTGAGGTTGTTATATTGTTCTGAATTCTTTAGGTTGTGCAAGGAGTGCACAACAAAACATTGGAGGTTTTGTTGCCAACACAAGAAGTGCGCATCTGAACTCTGATGAGTCAGAAAAGAACGTGTCAGGAGGGTGCACCAGTGCGATGACAACTCAAGGGAAACCTCAAGGTTGTTGAATACCTTAGAGGAGAAATTGTGCAAAGGAAGCACAGAAAGACAGAGTCACTGAGAACTCTATAGAGCTCTGCCAGGTGGGCATTGAGTAGGTGCAAGTGTGCACGAAAAGACTTTGTTTTGAGATTGAGAAGAAAGAGTGTCGAGAAGAAGACACCCACAGAGTTGTTGAATACTCTGTAAGCTCTACAAGTGTGCATTGAGCAAAAGTTGTCGAGAAGGCACAAGAATCCCTTTGAAGAGTAAAGGGATTGAAACCTTAGAACTGGGGTAAGCAAAAGCTCAAAAGAGACAGCGCAAGGAGTGCGCACGAAAGTGAATTTACTTCAAGGTCACAAGCTCAAGAAGAGTAGTGCAAGTTTGCACGTAGAGTGCAAGTGTGCATCAGAGCCGAGGTCAATTTTCATTGTCAAAGCTCAGGAGGAAAAGTGGAGTCGAGACCCTAACAACTGGTTCCGCAAGAGAAGGTTCAAAGGCCACAACCTGTGAACACTTACAAAATTTTCCCAAGTCCGGGAGAACAAAGAAGCTCAGGAGGAGGAGCGACAGCAACCGTCAGATCGATTGCAGGAAGAGATCTGGACTATCAGATCAGGGTCCAGGCCGAAGGAGGAACGCGCGAGGAGAAAGACAGATCCCATCCATCGGATCTAGGCGCGAAGGACCAAAAAGCGTTGGATCCAGGTAAAGTGCACGGGCCTTAACCCTTTGTGTGCACAGGGGAGCGGACTTGTCGAAGTCCCGAAGTGATTAGGGACCGTCCATCATCCAGAGGGACAGGTGGCGTAAGATCCACAACTCCGAAGTGAGAGCACTTCGGAAGTTTGTGGTCAAGGAGGAAGCGAAATCCCCGAAGAGCCGAAGTAGATCATGGTCGTTGATCGCCAGGAGGTACGTGTCAACAGATCTGAGACTTCGAAGAAAGTCACTTCGGAGGATTTCAAGTGTAGAAACTCCCGAAGTCCCAAAGGCCGAAGTAAATCGCAACCGTCCGTTGTGAAGGACACGTGGTGGAAATCCATCATTTTCGGGTGAAAGCACTTCGAAAGGAACTGAGTGTGCAGGAGTTGAAACCCGAAGCCCGAAGAGTCGAAGTGGATCGTGACCATCAGATCCAGAAAGACATGCGTCAACAGATCATGTATTTCGGGTGAAAGCGCTCTGAGAGAAAGCGAGCGTGAAGTTGAGACTTCTGAAGTCGAAGTCCCGAAGTGGACCAGAGACGTTGATTTGAGGAGGACGCGTGCTAGAAGATCTGTCATTTCGAAGAAAAGCCACTCCGGGAGAAAAAGGCATGCGTTGAACAAGAACTCCCGAAGGCCGGAGAGCCAGAATTCATCTGAGTCGCCCATTTGCTGAGGACAGGTGTCAGCAGATCTTCCACTTCGGAAGATAGCCATTTCAAGAAGAAGCAAGCGCAGGAGTTTGAAACTCCTGAAGCCCGAAGAGCCGAAGTTAATCGTAGCCCTCAATCTGAGGGAGACACGCGTCGATAGATCACGGACTCCGGGTGAAAGCATTTCGGGAGAAAGCGAAGGAAGGGAGGTCGTTCTCAGCCGTCGGTCAAGAGGCACCACCTGAGATTACAAGATCGACGGTCGCACTTAATTGCGGGGACAGAAAGTGATCGGACTTTAAAAATCCTAGAGCGGGCCGCAATTGAAACCACGGTATTGCCAAAGGGATACGTGGCAACTGGTAGTGAATTGCGGGGAGAAAAGCGGTGTGGTCTCAAACCACTCTTGGCCACCCCGCAATCATGTGCTTACATGAGGGCACAACCCGAGGTCATATGTGAAGGAAAGGACCTAGCGAGGGGAGCTAGTGTCTGTTATTTAAATTCTTCGAAGAGGCCAGGAAAGAGCCCGCAGATTTGACAGAACCTGCACTTTGAAGGAAAGGGGACCTGTGTAGATTGATTGAGGTCTAATAAAGGCTCGAAGAGTCGATCTGACGCCTTGACTTGAACGATCCTATACCGGGAGGTCGAGCAGCCCCGAGGAGAGAAGGGGGGGGTTTGAATCACCGACATTCGCCACCATAGCAACAAATCCTTTTATTTTTGAGGGAATCTTCCCCAACTTGTACATATGATTGGATTCATCACAATATTCAAATGCAACCACCTTGAAACCATCATTCATGTCCTTTACAACCCACCCTTTTGGCCAAAATTACACCTTTTTATTAGTGTGTACTGTTGCAAATAGAAAAAAGATTTGGCCCAACCCCTGGAACATGAAAAACATCTCCAAACTTAGTTGTATCTATGATGACATCATTGCAACATAAAACTTTTATGCGTTGAAGTGTCACCAATAACTACTTTCTCTCCACTGAATTGTTGTTTGTAATCAAAGAGAAGGTGTTCATGCTTAGTCAAGTAGCTCTAGAATCGACAATCAATTCTTGCTTAGAAGAAGAGGACCAAAGTGCATCGTGTATTGCCAAATGTGCGATATGAGAAGATCCAACATTCTCATCAAAAAAGTATTCAATGACTACTATAGATCTTGCAAGCTCTTCGATTTTTTGAAGATGAGCAAGGCAAGACTTGAAGGGATGACCCTCCTTATGAAAGTAGCAATATCTACCTCTTTTCTTCTTTGAGGATTTTGAGTATTGCCTTTTACCTTAATTGGACTCAAATTTAAGAGGGATTGAGATAGCATTTGGATGGGCTTGATCTCGGAGGGCAATTCACCCATATTCCTCACAGTTTCTTGATGCAAAATGCGATTAGAGAAAACCCCCTCAAAGTAGGAGTTACAGGATCCTTGACAAATAAAGGAATACTGTAGAATATAAGAGCAAAATATTTGAATGATGGAGAAAGATTATTCATAACAATACTTACTAGTTATGGATATGTTTTGCCTTTTCCTCCTACTTGAATAATGTATCTAGTACTCGGTAATATGATCAGTACTTGACAAACTTGCTGCATATATCGATGACTTGATCAGTCTTGACAAACATGCGATGTATCCTAAGTACTTGACAAGAGTCAACAAAAATATTGAGTGTGTCGAGTTCTTAATGAATCTTCGCAAACTTGTTGAGTTCTACTCCAAGATTTTGTTGATGTCTACAAGAGATTTTTTCTCCTTTCATTCTTCTCAATTTGTTTCCCATTGTGTTGTTGATATGTGCTCTTACTAAGGATTTTAACCTACAAACACTATCAAAGCAAATTAAGAATTGATTTTTAGGATTTTAAAAAAAGAATAACAAGATGCTTCCTATTATCATTATGTGGCAAACATGCCCTTCTCCATTGTGGGAATATTACAATGGAACGTAGCCAACTTACAACCTAAGTCACATGGTTCGGGTTCGAGTTCGGGTTCGGCAACGATTAGGTTCGATTTGGGTTCGAATTTTCCAATAAGGTTCGGATGAGGTTCAGCTTTAGGTTCGGCTATACATATTGAACCCTAATAAAACCTCATCAGAAACCTCAATAAAATTCTCCCTAAAATTCGTCCCAAGGTTCGAATTTGGGCACACATTCAAGTTCGTTCAGGTTCGGCATTAGGTTCAGCAAACCTTGAGGTTCGCCGAATTTCGAACCTCAAGCTTTAGGTTCAACGAACCCTATGACTTAGCTTACAACACTCTAGATAGATCCATTTATTAGATTTTCATGTTAGTCTGAAACTATTTACACCATGTTTGGGGGGGCTTCATGAGATTTGGGGTACATAGTGTATGTTCAACTCTTGGATGATCAGAGATAGATTATAGCATGAGAGATGATCTATGTTATGTGATGGATATGCATAATTGAGATGGCTTGTTTAATGGAAGCCTAACCTCAATTGATTGCAAGCTCATGTACTTCCCTTGGGTGTTAAAGATCTCTTGGCAGTTTGGTGGACATCCTTCATTGAGGCCTCATGAAGGAGCCACTTGTTTAGTGAGAGCCCTACAAGGGATGTGGAGTGTTGTGCATCATGGAGGAGGGCTTCAAGCCCTAGTTGACATGTGGCAACTTGTTTTCCTGTTCAGAGAATAAGATATGGTTCAGGGGTGCATGGGGCTTCGATAATGTTCTTGCAATGGGTAGTTGACCTAGTGGAGTACATTGCTTTGGAGGATAGATAGAGTTTGTAGAGGCACGTGATGCAGTGGGGTGGACTTGCGCTACATCACCTTAAAGTCATTATTGTGCTCGACATCACCATTAGAGCACCACACATGTACTCTAGAGTGGATGTCTCACTTGTGTGGCCTACAAGGGTTCATGTAGCTTACTTGTAAGCACTCGGGCCCACATAGTATTGTTGGCCTCCCTTACCTATGATATAAATAGAGGAAGGAGTGAGTATTTCGACAACACATTCATTCACTAACTTGTATTCACTCTTGTGATGAAATGTGACAAAGAGAAGAAAGTGCTCTCTCTCTCTTTCTCTCTCTCAAGTCTTTAGTTGTACTCTCTCTCTCTCTCAAGTCTTCGATTGTACTTGTACTCTCTCTCTCAAGTCTTCGGTTGTACTTGTACTCTCTCTCTCTGTGTGTTGAGGTGCTAGGGTTTCTTGGTCTTCTTGGAGTTTCTTGGAGCATCTTGGAGTTTTAAGGCTAGGGTTTATTCCTTGGAAATTGGAGTATAGGGTTTTGAGATAAAACCCTGGGGTGGATTTGTGAAGAAGAAGAGAAAAGGAGGACATCTTGCCTTAGAGGTTGTGTTGAAGAGATTCTTGCACTTGGATCTTCTTGGTTGAGCTAGGGTTTGATGATTTACCCTCGCTAGGGATTTCTACATAGTTGGAGTTTTTGTACTAGCCTTGAGAGAAGGCTATGGTATGTACTTGTACTTCATCTTCAACTTATACATGAAGTTTCCTACTATCCACATATTGTGTCACTTTCATATTTGAATTTCAGTTATATATGTTCTTTATGCTTTGTTATTTACCGCCATTTATGTCTTGTTGATTAGACATAAGTCAAATGGCAAATTGTTAACTGATTTGACATCTAAGTAAGAATATAAGGGGTTGATTTTACTACTATTATACTGTTGTAAAAGTGCATTTTCAGATTTGGTTATTGGATGATAAGTTGTCTTACAACTTACAAGGGGTTGAAACTTATCTCTGTGTTTGGTATCCTTTCTCCTTGAATTGTCGGGAAGTTTGGGGTCATTTGAAGTCAATTATTGTGATCTTTCCACTATTGTTTTATACTCTAATTTACAACAATCCTAAAGACTGAAAATTCTAAATTCTAGGGCTAAGATTCGGGAAAAATTCTAGAAAGAAGGTGAAATTTCAGTTTTGCATTAATTGCCCAAGCGCATGAAATTTCCACATGTTTTCAAAGCTATGTTTGAGATCACTCTTGAATAAGAGGGAGTTTGTATTTCAACTGGAGTTTACCTAGGAAAGGTACTTGACCTAATTAAGGTCATTGGGTGTGAAACCCTAGGCTGCTTGGAAAAAGCATTTGTGCCCTAGAAAGGGTTTTGTCTACTTCATATACTGCTGATTTTTTGTGCAATTGAGACTTTTCAAGATGTGTAAGGTGACTCTCAATCTAAGAGAGTGTGATAGGTTGGATGGAGCTTCCAATTTTGTTCCATGGAAGCTCACATTATAGATTCTTGTAGGGGAGGTTGATCATTGGGAGCATGTTGAGAAGGACATCCCAGAACCTATTGATCTAGCATAGTTGATTAATCATCGAAAGAAGGAAGCCAAGGTGAAGAGAATCATCCTTAATTCTATGAAGGATTATTTCATCCCACACATATCAAATAAGAAGTCGGGTAAGACTATGTTTGATGCTTTGGTCAAGTTATTTTAGAATTCTTGTGCCTCCCGACAGATGCTCTTGTGAAACCAGCTCTCAACCATTCACATGAGCAAGACAAATATCATGGTGAGCTACTTGACCAAGATCAATGAATTGAAGGATCAATTCGCCGCCATTGGAACTAAGGTGGAAGTTCAAGAGATAGTGTCCATCACCTTTAAGAGGCTTGCTCCTTTCTGGATGCCTTTTGTTCAAGGTATTTGTGCTCGGGAGTGTTAATGTTTTATGCTGATATTATAGTTCTTTGCATTTCATAAGATAAGAGCATAATATGAACAAGATCACTGAGAAATACACATCCACAATAGACATAGCATTTATCCTGGGAAACCCTCTAGGGGAAGAAAACCCAGCAACATACGATCCCGGAAACCCTAGGGAAGAAACCCAACAAAAATTCCCTATCATAAATAGCTTATCAAGAGTTCAAGAGGATAACTCAACCAATGCAAAATCTCCAAGAGAGATGGGCCACCCTTCTTCTTTCACCAATTTGAGTCGTCACCTGCCTCATAAGAACATGAGCAAGGAAGTGCGGTGGTTAGGAAGCGAGGCTAGCCTCTTATTTATAATACTAATCCGGCACGCAGAAGTCACCATCTGGCATGGTCGACCTCTCACACTGGGTGTTTAAATCCACCTTTAATTAAACTGGCCCTTTCATTATAAATCACAACACTTCTTTATTCTTTACATTATATTGTCCGATGACCAATCCACAAAAAAGGATTTGGTCTTATAATAATTATCACTCTTGGTTAATCCTCAATGGGGATTAACCTAATAATAAAAAATAATAATAATGACATGATTAATCCAAATGGGGATTTAACTTAATAACTAAATAATAAGAATGCTCTTCGCAGCTACATTATTTCAACACTCCCCTTAACAAGAAGGGTATCTTTCATCACCACGCGATCGTATGAGAGAGGTCCGTGACCACTGCATCCTCGAGATAGTATCACACATCTTGAACAATTGTCTACATTTCACGAAGTCATCAGAAGTTTCTTCATCAACAAAGCATCATCATTCTCAAAAGAATACTATCATCATCCAGATCAAATATGTATCAAGAAAAATGATACCTCATCACGTTATCAAGGTCGCCATATCACAGCATTCACACTAGCTCAATGTCTGGTTGTCAGCTCGTCACTACATCACATCACGCATTCACACTAGCTCAATGTCACGCCAGCTAAGTCGGTAGCCCGTACCACATCTCGTTTCACGCCCAACAACTAGGGTCTAAGCAAGTAATATCATCATCTCGCCACGCCCAACAACCAGGTCAGGTTAGAACTCACACATGCTTCTTTACGCCTAACAACCAGGTCGGCTAATGACTCATCTTGCTTCACGCCTAACAACAAGGTCAAGGTGAATACCCATCGCCATGCTTCACGCCTAACAACTAGGTCAAGCATTGACTCATCTTGCTTTACCTCTAAAAAACTAGGTCAGAAGCAGCGAACACATCGACTACGTTTTTCACGCCTAACAACGGTGGTCGGCATGACTCATCTCTGTTTTCACGCCTAACAACCAGGGTCGGCAGCGTTCACCTGCTGGCCATGCTTTTCTTGACGCCTAACATCGCAGGTCGAAGCACACTCATCTCGGCTTTTACCGCCCAACAACCAGGTCGGCTAGTGAATCAACAAGTATGCTTTACGCTTCCAACAACTAGGTCGGGCATAACACATCTTGCTTACGCCTAACAACGAGGTCGTAAGTAGCGGGATCACAGCGCCATACTTTACGCCTAACAACGAGGTCGGTATGACTCATCTTGCTTTACGCCTAACAACAGGTCGGGCAAGGGGAATATCAACATCTCGCCACGCCTAACAACGAGGTCGTAAGCGGGAATCATCGAAGCGCGGCGTTTTACGCCTAACAACTAGGTCGGCATAACTCATCTTGTTTTACGCCTAACAACGAGGTCGGAAGGGAATACTTCACTTCCCCTTTCTTCCTTTCAACAATACCAAGCTTATCTCGAAGTGTTCAAACTTTTTACACCCAGATAGAGGCTTAGTCATCGCTATCAGCGAACCTCGCTCATCCGCGGCTAATGTATCGAGCTCGTGGTTCTCTTCCGTACTGGCGTCGCTGGATAAAATGATAGCGTATCTCTATTTGCTTCGACCTGTTGTGGAACACGTGATTCTCTGTCATTTTAATACGCTTTGATTATCACATAGAATCGCGGCTGTTTCATCTCCAAATCAAATAGGCTCATCAACAACATTCGGTTATATAGCTTCGCAAATGAAGTAACATGTACATGTACTCGTCACGTATCGAGCAATACCGATTGCTTCCTACTCGCCACGAGATCATAGTCGATCCCATACTAAATGATCCGGAAGTGCTTTTTCGCCGCTAACGCTTCCCCGCCTAACCGTGACCGCAAGTATATCCAATCGAGTGAAGTCATGATCTCCATCATAATGAACCATAATCCATTGTACCCCATAAGGGTTTTCATCACATCACGTTTTTTGTAGCCACTAAATGAACACGCCTAGGCTCCACCTTAAACCGACTCAAGGTGTTCCACCGAAAACAAAATGTCCGTATGGTGTTCGCCGCAACATCGTATCCAATCATTCGGCATTGTGAGGGTATCTATCAACCGACGGCATCGCACTGTTAAATTTCTTTGTTTCCATGGTGTATTTCTCCATGGACTTCAGTAGTCAAGCATGTCGTAATCTCTTCGGGGATTTCGACTGTAATTTCCCCGTTAAGGAAGATTCTTCCCGGACCGCCATACCTCAAGACCAGCTTGTCGCATTAGGCTGGTCTTTCATTTCAAATTTTCGCGGGTAAGTCTCGCTACATTCGCCGATGAGCTTTCCAAGCTAAGAACAAGTCATCCACATACGCGAATAGTATTACTGGCTCATTATCCATGATCTTGAAGTAGATTAGAATCTGCTTTACTTTGGTAAAGTTTTCCAGCTCACAGAAACGCTCGATATGGCCATACTAAGCTCGGGAGCTTGCTTCAATCCGGTAGAGGCTAGTTTCTTCAATCGACAAACATGAGATCTCCTGTCGCCTTCTCAACCTCAAACCTTTGGGGTTGCTCTATATACACTTCAATGACACCATTCGTGGTGTTGTCTTCTACATCCATCCGGGTGCGTACTTCCATTTCATCTTGGCGTGAAGAAGAGCTATAATGGTTCCTGGATCATGTATCTGGCCACAAATGTCTCTTCATAGTCGACTCTTCCTTCCTCGAAAAGCCAATGAGCTTAATAAATCTTGCTTTATATTTCTACTTCCATCGCCAGCATGTTTTATCTTTGAATATCATTTTGATGATACCACATCTACTTTGTCCGGGAACAATTTCCCATACATCATTCTTTATGGATTGGTATTCCTCCTCACATGGCATCCGCCTCTTTCCTCGATGGCTTCTTCAAAACATGTAGGTTCTTTATCAAGAAGATTGCACATCAAAGCCGTAACTGGAGAATGGCTTTGGCTTTCACTGCCTCGTGGTTTCTTCTTGAACACCATACTTCTCCATCTTGTATAAGCTCTCTTGCCCAAGGTGCTTTCTTTATGGGGAGAAGGTCAACTCGAGGAGGTTCTTGAACTTCAACATCATGATCTTCAAGAATTTCCTCATCGTGGGAAGTTACGACTTCCCTAATGTGTCTCGTCAACTCTAGGAGCTTCTCTCACTGATTCTCGGCTTGCCCTCGATTTACAGTTTTCTCTTCACATACCTCTTCAAGTCGGCATCTTCTCGATTTCTTAACTGTAGCTTCTTCATCAAAATGTCACGGCCCCGCTGATCTCAATATGGCGGTGACTGTGTATAGATCAAGGCCTTGATACCTTTAATACAAGATCCCACAAATATCTCTTCTTCCGAGGGGCTCCAATTTGTTCCTTTTCTTTTTCAGTATATGAACAAACACCGATGCCTAAATATTTGGAGATGGCTTACCTCCTCGGCTTCTTTCCGGTGAACATTTATTCTCGGGTCTTGAACCCAAGTGCACTATGGGATAGTCTATTCTCGCATATAAACAACTACCATAGCTTCTTCTCTCTGCCTATAGCACATAGGAAGATCTTGGATCATGAATCATAGTCTCACAGCTTCCATAATCACTGCTCTTCCTTTCTCTGAAGAATACCGCTTATTGGGGACAGGGAGTAGTTATTCTCTTGATCCCAACATATCTGCTGAAGTTTTACGAACTCCTTCGAGGTATTCTCCTCCATTATCTCGACCAGTATCTTAATCTTTCTTTCTGAAAGATTCTCTATCAAGGTTTTGAATCTTTGAATTTGATCAATACTTCATCTTTAGATTTTAAGAAATATATCCAGTCTTACGAATAATCATCAATGAATGATACATAGTATACATACCATTAATGCAGGATGATGTATTCGCCACACATATCCAATGGATGAGTTCCAATGCTTCTTCCGCTTGTTGTCCCTCTTTGGAAAAGGGTTCTTGATGCTCTTCCCTTTGCACACATCCATCGATACTGTATGATCACCTTTCAGCTCGTAAACTCCTCAGGATGTTTTGCATATGTGGCTGGTAGCTTTGTAGTTGATGTGAGCTAATCTTCTAGAGTTCACATGGCCTTTCAATAGCATGGGTCATGTGGTGCCTTTCCTCTGGAAAGTGGACCCAATCTTCTTCTTCTTTTCCAATCAACATGATCAAGCCTATTTATATTTCTTTCTTTAGCACGCTGTCAAAAGAACCTTTTTGCTATAGTTTCCTCATATGTGACTTGGAGTAAGGTCAACAAACAACAAGCAAACCTGTTAAGACCTTTTGATAATGTAAAGCAATAGCACTAACAATCATCACAATAGAGTTCCTTTAGAGCCATTACTTATAATTTAGCAAAGTTTAAGAGTAAGGAATACAATACGAATGGGGTCAACACTCTCTTAGTGTTGTGACCAAGCATTCTTCACTTAAGTAACTAACACACCCAGGCTCTCTCCCTAGAGGAGGTGCAGCAATAATAAACAAAGTATCTTCTCATGTTATCAAGCATAATACTTTATGATGATTGGTATCTCAACTAAAGTTATTAGCTTGTCATGTGTACCCCTTTGAACTTTGATTAATCAAACCTGAGCTCCTATCCCAAGAATGAGTGCTTGTTTTCTTCCGTGCCCTTCACTCAAGTGACGAGGTGTTTCTTTCTTCTAACCTTTCTTCTGTACTATGACAATATGTTATCTTGACAAAGGTTAGGTTAGAGGATGTTTTATGATCAACTTTTCAATCCTTCTAATTATTTGTTCATACCTTCAACATGCAACACTCATCAAGATAATTTCATAACAAATAGATGCATATTAGAATAATCACACTGGGTTGTATTATTCCTCTCAATGTATTGGATCTTGAGATCCTTCGATCTATGGCAAAAGATCCCTTCTCCTCGCAAATACTCTTTTAGGGTTTAAACATTAACCATATGTGAGTACATACCGATAGCATTTGCGTGTAGTGGCTCCATCCGGTAGCAACGGTAATCATTACCAAAACTTCAAGAGAGTGATTAAAATACCTTACCTACGCAACCTAACCGCAATGTGTATCGCGACCGCGAATCAAGTTCTAGATCAAGAATCGGTTCTCGAGATCCAAGAACTTAAGGTTTTATGAGAAAACCCTAATTTTTCAAACTTCAAATTTTGAAAACTGATCCAGGAATAGATGCTTTGAGTCGAGCGAGTATGTCAAAATTTAATTTCAAAATCCAAATTTTACCCTCCAAATCAGCTCAGCGGATTGGATCGGTGCTCTGGCACTTCCTCGTACTCGTACCGGGTACTCCTCGGTTTTCTGGTTTTTCAGTGGCTAGATCTCTTTGTGAAACTAGGGTTTCACTCTTCCGGAGGATCTAGCCACCTAAAAAGTGCCTAGGTGCCAACTGACTTTTGGGAGGGCTCAACTTTCTAGGGTTATAGATAGTTGAAAACTCTCACTTTTTTCAAACCCTAATTTTGGGCCCCTAATTGGATGTTTTTCCTCTTGCATTGTGCTTTCTCAAGTTAAGCCTGAAGTACTCAAGTTAATGTTTTATACGATATTATAGTTCTTGTACTATAAGATAAGAGCATAATATGAACAAGATCACTGAAATACACATCCACAATAGACATAGCATTATCCGAAACCTCTAGGGAGAAACCCAACGAAAACTTCCTTTATCATAAATAGCTTATCAAGAGTTCAAGAGATAACTCAACCAGCTTAAAATCCTCCTCCAAGAGATGGGCCACCCTTCTCTTTCACCAACTTGAAATGTCACCTGCCTCATAAGAACATGAGCAAGGAAGTGTGTGTTAGAAGTGAGTAATTTTATTGTATAATACTAACTGCACGGTGAAGAGTCACCATCTTGGCAGGGCTGACCTCTCTCATTGGGTGGGTAAATCCACTTTTAATTAAATCTGGCCCATTTACGGCAATCAAGTAATGACTTCTTTATTCTTTACATTATATTGTCCGATGACCAACTGAAAAGGATTTGGTCCTTATAATAATTAATGTAATACAATTACCGACTTAGTTAATCCTCAATGGGGATTAACCTAATAATAAAAATAATAATAATGACATGATTAATCCACAATGGGGATTTAATCCAATAACAAAATAATAAGAATGCTCTTCGCAGTTACATTATTTCAACAGGGAGAACATACTAGATTCCCCAAAGCTTTGGGTTGATCTTGTGCAAGAAGAAATCAGATTGTCGTCTTGTTCAAAACAAGGGGAAATAGATGATATTGGTCTCATTGGTAAGACAAAGAAGGGTAGCAAGAAATGCTTCAAGAAGAATGATGGGTCAGATACAAGAAAGAACTTGAGTAAGGTTGTGTGCTTTCAATGTCAGAAGATGGGATATTATTCAAGACAGTGTCCATTGAAGAAGAAGGGAAAAGGTGTGAAACAAGTTGCAGTTGGGACTGTAGCAATTGTTGAGGAGATGTCCTCTCGGTTTGAGATTGTTTATTCAATGACATCTTGCTTATCTTCTAACACTGTGTCTAGTGTTGGCTAATGTGGAAAGTGGAGCTTCGAGACACGTGACATATGACAGGTCTCTATTCAATAGGATTCAGAAGCAAGAGGGAGGCATGATTGTGGAGCTTGGTGATGATGCTACGTACCCTCTAAGAGAAGTTGGCTCCATTTCATTCCAGATGCCTTCAGGTGATATTCTTGAGCAGAGTGATATTTTATTTGTTCCGAGTTTGACGAAAAACCTCCTTTTAATTTCTTGCATGACAGATATACATTGGAGAGTTGCTTTTGGGGGACAACATTGCACCATGTGATTGTAATATAGCTAGTCCGAGAACTTTGGCTAGAGGAGTGAGAGAGGGTGGCCTTTACAGGTTACTTGTTGATCTAGTGGCACTCTTACATTCAAACGAGAGGCTAATCGAGCCTTCCAATTCTCAAAAAACACATGCATGGCAAGATATCATTGATCCAGGTTCAGGTTCAGGCACAAACACTCTCATTGTATCTCATATAGATGAGGATGTGAGATCTTTCAGTGCATAGGGTTCTCCTTCAACGATTGAGGAGAATGTGGAGATTGTTGATCCAGAGGTTCAGGATCATATAGGGGTGCCCAGATCATCAGTGTGGGCAAGTGTACCTCCTAGGAGATATGCTATTCATGTAGCATTGGTTTCTTTCATACATAAGACTTCCAGTTGTTCATTGGAGGAGAGGTGTGATGCCTTGATGGAGGATGTTGAGATTGATACTAAAGTTGCAATTGATGTAAGTATTATGGAGTACGAAGCCAAGAGGAATTTTGAATTCTCTCAGACAAAGGGTGTTTCCCTTGGTAATATTATTACTTATGGATTCTCTCAAGATGGAGGAGTCGACCTAGTTCAGGTTGGTTCAGTTTCCAAAGGATTTGAGGTACATGAGAGGGATTCTCATGTTGATAGGTTGATGATGACCTTGCATAGTTTAATGACTATACCATGAACTTTGTATTCTAGGATCGACTTGATCTTGTATGAAGATTGTCTTTGCAAGATGTCCTGGATAGTTCATAATGCGGTGTCCATTGATGTTGATCCATGATGATGACTTGGAGGATGATGGAGTTTGGCAGGTTACTTTTGCTTCGAGGAGATATTCCTTCATACTCACATATGGTCATTATTCATTGGATGATCAAGACATTGTGATAGCATGGTTTACAGCTTTGTTGCAAATGACAGTGGTTGATTTCGGGACCTGTTAGCACAAATTTCTACCCTCCAATCTGAGATGATAAACTTGTTATGACAGCGGTAAAAACTTGGCTAATTATAGGAGAAAGAGCCCCGGATGTCACGGGCTAAACCCCTCTCCGTTCGGGCTAGGCCTTGCTAACCTCTGGGGGAAGTCCCCGGGCACAATGAAGTGCCCTTGTGGCTGATTTAAGGTCTGAAAACTCAAAAAATCAACGAGTTGTTTTTCCTTGGACAGCATGTAAAGCAGTGCAAAACGGTGGAAAAAGTTGATCTAACACACTTGGAGGGAACCTACAAAGTTAGCACAATGATAATAGAATGGAAAAAGCAAAGCAAACTACCCAAAGGATTGATACCATCACAGTAAATAGTTCAGAAATGACATATCAGATTTGCAAATTCACCACAATACCATCAAGAAGAGAGGTTCGAACAATAAACACAAGCTTCTTTATTGATCCAGCTTTACAAGAGGGTTGGTTGCACCACAGTTGGAAAGCTCACAACCGATACAATGACTACATTGCTCAATGACACGCTCCTAGACAAGAGAGAGAGAGAGAGAGAGAAGAATGAGAGAGATATTATGCTGCTCCTTCTAAAAACCGACGAAATAACCAATGGCAAGCCTCCAATATATAGCTAGTGAGGGCGCACATCCCAAGAGGAGAAAAAGGATGCATGAGAGGATAAGAATAGGTACTAGGCGCATGTGGAAAGCATGTGAAAAGTAAAAAGCAGAGTATGAGTTTAGAATGGGCGGATAGATGCATGAGAAGGCTAAGAACAGATGCAAGTCTGAGAGAGTGAGGCATGCTGACAGTTAACTGAAGCACGCGTCCACATGTGTGAGAGTGAGAAAGGCGCCCAAGTCTAAAGGGGTAGGTGAAGGCTATATTTCATTGCCAACACATGAGTGAGGTTCAGTTCACTGGATCATGGTGTTGGCTATTACGGCTACAATCATGCAACCCCTTCTCCATCATTAATTAATTATCATATGCTCGAATTTTCAGGAATATGAAAAGAAAGAAAGAAAGAAAATGATTTTAACGTCCACGAGGCTAACAATAGCCTATGGGACAGACCGCCTCACACACTGATTTCTGCAGTTCAGCCCTTTTCCTGTTCAACTTGATGATGAGCTCCCCCAATTTCTCCATTGTCCCCTCGTTGAATAAGTTATTCCAAGAGCTAGCTGTCAAGATACTTCTGTAGTTGTCCCTACTGTTTTTGAAGGCTTCACACTCTAAAATGAAATGTTTTTTTCTTTCCACTTTTCCGGAAGTGCAGAACACACACACCCTTTCTTCCCAAGCTTCTTTTGGTCTTTTCCAATGCCCAGTTTCACAACGGAGTTGATGGGAATTAGTTCTTAATTGGGCAATAAGCATTTTGGCTCTCCAAGAGATATTGGCCCCTATGTACGCTTTTTGATGATGATTGTATGTGGGGTTAAACTCTTCAATATAATACTATTTCTTTCTCCCGAGCTCTTTATCCCAATATGTGCGTGCCCTATCTTAGGTGGATGCCACATCATTGTCACATGTGGACCTCTGAGGATGCCACTCGGCATTGCATGGACGATGATTGGACCTACTAAATATAGAGGCAGCTAAAAATAGAACCTCTAAAAATAGCTTCCTGGTCCTATTTTTAGAAAAACTGTCCACATCACCCTGGATGACTGGGATGACACCACCACATAAATACTGCCAAAAATAGAAATCCGTCTGAATACCCTTCACTTCATACTCATTAATCTCGTCTTTCCGCAAGGGATCCAAATATGCAATCAAAACTATTGTGTAGGCCCTGATGCTCAACCTGCTAAAAATATTAATATGGGTGACATCATCCGAAAAAAGGTCCAAAGGCCTCTAGATGGCTCAAGGATCAATACTGTGCTCTCGGAATCTAAATCTGGGGCCTGGATCACAACCTGCCAAAAATAGCAAGTTCTTGCATGTCGCACGAAAAAAGTGTCATCGGGCCTAGAGTCCAACAAGGACTCATATTGTATGCTCTAAACTACCCCAAACTATCAAGAGACCCACTCAAACCGTGTCTCCTAAAAAATAGCAACACTTGTATCTATACATCTCTCTCTCAAAATGTATGGAAACCAAGTCGACTGTGTCTTTGAACTAAGCAACCATGTATTGATCATGTACCTGCCTCATGTGTGAACCAACCTCCTGCTCAACATAAGTGCTAAAACCCTGAGAAAATATCAGTATGCCAACCAAAGTGTTGCATGCTGGCTCTTAACCCTCAAGATTTTCAAAGGTGAAAATCTAGGGGTTAATGGGACCGCAACCAGTATTGATTTGCAAACAGAAGGATTGGTGGAGTTTCAAAGGGAGTCGATAGGTGTCAGTGCAAACACTTTCCTCGTAAAGACGAAGTGTTAAATTTTTGAGTTACTTTGAAAGTATTTACACTATGTTTGGGGGAACTTCATGAGATTTGGGGTACACGGTATATGTTCAACCCCTGGATGTCCAAAGATGGATTGTCGTATGAACGATAGTCCATGATGGATATGCAAGGTTGAAATAGCTTGTTCAGTGGATGCTTGACCTCACTTGATTGTAGGATCGATGTTCTTCCCTTGGGCATTGGAGATCTCTTGTCAGTTTGGTGGACACCCTTTATTGAGGCATCATGAAGGAGCCACTTTTTAGAGAGCGCCCTAAAAGGGATGTGGAGACTTGTGCATCATGGAGGAGGGCTTCAATCCCTAGCTAACATGCGGCAGCTAACTTCCTATCCGAAGGATTGGAGATGGTTGGAAGATGCCTGGGGCTTCAATAGTGTTCTTGCAGGGGGTAATTGACCTATGGAGTACATTGTTTTGGAGGATACATGGAATTTGTGTAGGCTCATGATGGAGTGGTGTGGACTTGCCTTGTGTAGTTGCATCACCTTGGAGTTATTATTGTGCACAACATCGCCATTTCAGTATGACACTTGTACTCTAAAGTGGATGTGTCACTTGTGTGGCCTACAAGGGCTCATATAGGTTGGTTGCTTCTAAAGGCTTATGCCCACATAGGATAGTTGGCCTCCCTTACCTCTCATATAAATAGAGGAAGGAGAATATTTCCACAACACATCCATTCACTCACTTGTATTAACTCTTGTGATGAGATGTGACTAAGAGAAGAGAGTATGCACTTCCTCTCTCTCTCTTTTAAGTCTTTACTTGTACTTGTATTCTCTCTCTCTATCTCTTGAGACGCTAGGGTTTCTTAGTCTTCTTGGAGTTGCTTGGAGCATCTTGGAGTTCTAGGGTTAGGGTTTATCCCTTGAAGATTGGAGATTAGGGTTTTAACATAAAACCCTAGGGTTGATTTGTGAAGAAGAAGAGGAGAAGAACGTCTTGCTTTGGAGGTTGTGTTGGAGAGATTCATGCACTTGGATCTTCTTGGTTGAGTGAGGGTTTGACGATTTCATTAGCTGGGGCTTTTTCGATAGTTTCTTTGTACTAGCCTTGAAAGAAGGCTTTGGCATGTATTTGTATTTCATCTTGAGCTTATATATGAAGTTTCCAACCATCTACATATTGTATCATTCTCATATTTGAATCTCAGCTATATATGTTGTTTATGTTTTGTTATTTACAAACATTTATGTCTTGTTGATTGAACATGAGTAAAAGGGCAAATTTTAAAAGATTTGGCATCTAAGGAAGAATATAAGGGGCTGATTTTACTGCTGTTATACTGTTGTAATTGCTGTTGTAAAAGTGCATTTTCAGATCTGTTATTGGCTAATAAATTGTCCTGCAAGGGGCTGAAACTTATTTGTTTTTTGGTATCTTTTCTCCTTGAATCGTAGGGAAGTTTGGGGCTATTTGAACTGAATTATTATGATCTTCATTGCTATTTTATACTCTAATTTACAGCAATCATAAAGACTGAAAATTCTAAGGCTAATTTTCAGCTTTGCATTAATTGTCTAAGTGCATGAAATTTCCACACCCTTCAACTAAGAAGTGGGGAGTTCTCATTCTGTCAAATTCACCCAGGACTTGCACCTAGCCCCCACTGCATGACATGGCCTGATTGAACGAGCGAGACGGCCCACGAGGGGAAAATATGTCTCTTGGAGATTTGAATCTTGGTGGAGAGTATGAAACACACCCGCTTTACCAACTAAGCAAGACCTCAGTGGCTACAAATTGGTTTTGAAAGGAAAAATGCATAAGTGTAGAGCCTACAATTTGTGTCTTGGAATTTTCTTAGCATGTGCTTTTATTGCAAATGAGGGCATCTTGGTCGTTATCACTTAAAATTTCCCTCGAGGAATTTAGTCCCAAGGGAATCGAATGAACACTTAGAGAAAGTACCAATGTCACCATGCACCATCCTTCTTGCTTTGCACTAGTACTTGCTAGCCTCGGGGAGGGAATCCCTAGTGATTTGAAGCAAGGTTAATAGAACCGGACCGGAACCAGTAATCCCGGCCGGTTCGACCAGTTCACAGACCCCACCGGTCCAAACCGCCCCACCAAACTGGTTTTTTTCCTCGAACCGGCCGGTTCCGTACCGATTCCATGAAGATGACTTATGGCCGGAAAAGTGAGGGGGAAATCAATTTTTTTTTTTTAAATAAGGAAAGGCGCATGCATGTGAGGGTTCTAGAATTGTCTAGAGCCCCTAATAAAGCTATAAAAGCAACCCCACCCCCTCTATTTCACTCACACTACTCATTTGGGTTCTCTTGAGTTTGTGAGCTAAGGGTTTTTGTTGATTTTAGAGAGCTGATTGCAGGCAGGGCTGATTTGGAGAGGTTGTTAGGCTGATTTGAAGAGCTGATTGTTGGGCTCATTTGGAGAGTTCTTTTGTTGAGTTTCTTGGACCAGATTTGGAGCATATTTGGAGTTGATTTGGAGTTGACTTGGACAAGTTTTCTTGGGCAGATTTGGAGCTTGTTTTTTGGGGCAGATTTCAAGGTATGTAAACTATGCACTTACTCCCAAAAACCATAGTGAGTACTCTCCTTAAAATTGTTGTTGTTTTCTCCTTAAAATTATTGTTGTTTTCTCCTAACAATTAAAAAAACATAGGGTTTTTATTGCAGATTTTTATTTGTTTCCATGGCTCCTAAAGAAAAGAGGGATCCAGCATGGCTTCATTGTCAATTGATTGATGAGAAAATAGTTTGTAATTATTGTCAAAAGGAGGTTGGTGGGGGAGGTATTCATAGGATCAAGCAACATTTAACCCATGCAAGGGGGAATATAAAACCATGCTTGAAAGTTTCTGATGAACTAAAAGCTGAGATGCAGGGTCTTCTTGATGTCTTTCAATCAGATAAAGCCAAGAATAAGAATGTTCAAAAAGAGGTGGGGAGAAGTAGTAGTGGAGCTCGATTTGATAGTGATCTTCAAGATAGAATGCCTAGTTTTGAGGAATCCTCTGTTTTTCCAATCCCTAGGCGTGATCCTTATACCAAATCCTAGGGAAGAAGTAGAACATGTTGGTGGAAGTGGTGTTGGTGCATCAACATCCAAAAGGTCTCGTGGTAGCCTTGAGTCATTTTTTGTAACCCGCACTACACCTGGTGCTCAGCCCACTATTGATGCCAAATGGAAGAAGATAGAAAGGGAGGTTGCTTGGGAATGCATTGTTAGGTGGTGGTATGATGCAGACATACCTTTCAATGTTGCAAGGTTTGTTTATTATCAACCTATGTTGGATGTTGTAGCTTCATG
>SNQJ01S0004266.1:236338-309297 GCA_010110895.2 Picea sitchensis
TATGAGAAACTTTGCAAATTTGTGTATAATGGTTTGGAATCTGGATTCTGGAATTGGATTCACATGGATGCACATGAATATATATGAGAAACTTTGCAAATTTGTGTATAATGGTTTGGATTCACATGGATGCACATGAGTATGTATTTTTTTTTCGAAAAATTGAATATTTTATGTATTTTTAGAAACCGGTTTTTTGATCCGGTTTTATTCCGGTTTTTTTCCGGTTCCAGTCCGGTTCCGGTTTTTGGGGTCGACCGGTTCGATGACCGGTTCGGTTCTTGCAACATTGGTTGCAATAAACCCGTTGTAATAAAATAATTTTCAGATCTATTATATGTTGGGATTTGTGCCCTAAGCACTGGAAAAATATTTCCCTGGAAGTACAATTGTTCGGTGTTTATTTTCTCAAGCTGCCTTGTGTATTTAGTTGAATAGAAGTCCAGTGTTGTTAGATTTTGTAACTCAGTGGGTGTCTCAGCTATGCCTATGTGTCCTAGGCTAGTTGATGGACACTTAAATTCACCCAAATCAGCTTCTTTTATTTCAGCCTAAGTCTAACTTAGGCTTACAGCAAGATTTCACCTTGAATGGAATGTGTTGCCCAAGGAAAAAAGGTGTACCTCATGAAAGAGGCTTCTAGTGGAGTGTGGGGCCCTGTCCAAAGGGAGGCGCACCACTTAGTGGAGAGAGGGGTCCAGCAGCCCCAATCTCAGCCATTGAGGCCCAAGGCTGGGCACACATCTCAAGGTAAATGGGGGCTGAAGGTAAGATAAAAGAGGGGCTAAGGGTGGAGTTGGATATGCATTCTAATTTGTGAGGTTGAGCAAATGAGAGAGAGGGGAGTGCTTGGCTGGGAGAGAAGAGGAGGATCAGCAGCAGAGAAGGGCGAGTTCTGAGCCAGCTTTGGGCAGCAAAGAGAGGCCAAAGTCAGGCCATACTATGCAGCAAAGGGAGGTCGAATTCAGGCCAGTTACAGCAACTTCTAGCAGGCCAATTTCTGGGCATCTTAGGCAAAGGAAAAGAGGCCGAATCAGGGCCAAATTCAACCATCAGCAGCAGGCAAATTTTGGACAGACCGTACAAGTTGTACCTAGGCCATACAGGCTGGTCCATATAGTCCAGAATCTAGTTACGTCGTATAGCCATCAGTTGGGCGAATTTGCTGAGGGAAGGAAGTGTAATCAGCTGGGAAATTTCATTTTGTACGTTGTTGTAATCTTCTTTCAAGAGCCAAAATAAAGCCCCCTCTTAGATGGTTTTCCCCACACTGAGGTTTCCAGGGTAACATCTGGTGTTGTCTTATTTTATGCTTGGTTTATTGTGTGTTTCCACTGTGATTTCTAATGTTATAACTCAGTTGTAGGTGTTTTGCATAATTTATCTGATTTAAATCAAGTTTAATTTCTGAGTTTTAGGAAATTATTGGCAAACATTTCTGTGTTGAGTTATCAAATTTCAACATGGTATCAGAGTGCAGCCTCTGAGTACAGGACAGCCAAAGTACTTGTTGTGCAGACCAAAAAGGATAAATCAGCCAGTGGGACGTGAGACCAGAAGGTTTGTGAAAAACAGGGCAGTAGACTCAAATGGCCAGTGTAGGCTTAAGGTTTGAGGACAAGTTGGATGGAGCCTCTAATTTCTGTTCGTGGAGGGAGCATATCAGCTTGGTGTTGGAGGAGAATGGGTTGTTGGAAATTGCTGAAGGCAAAGTGGCGGCCCCAGCTGATCCAGCATAGCTTGCAACCCATACAAAGAAAGATGTCCAGACCAAGAGGATACTTGTGGATGGTGTCAAAGAACACATCATTCCACATTTGTCTGGCAAAAAGACAGCTAAGGACATGTGGGAGGCCCTGGTAAAACTATACCAGTCTACCAGAGCAGGTAGATGTTGCTCAGAGAGAAGTTGAGAAGCACGAAGATGGCCAAGGGAGAGTCGGTGGTCACTTACCTCACAAAGTTCACTCAGATTTGAGATGAACTGGCAAATGTGGGAGAGGCAGTGGACGAGACTGAGTTGGTGAGGACAACCTTGAATGGCTTCACTAAACAGTGGGAAATATTCGTCCGTGGAGTTGTGGCTCGGGAGAAGCTCCCTGATTGAGAGAGATTATGGGATGACTTCACCCAGGAGGCGCTGAGACTAGATGCCACTCAGGCTAGCCAGTCAAAGAGTGAAGAGGAGGAGAATGTGGCTCTTCATGCAAAGAAGAGCAGTGGAGCGGGAGGTTCCAGGGACATGAGCAAAGTGAGATGCTTTGCATGTCACAAGACTGGCCACTATGCCAACAAGTGTCGCAACAAGGAGAAGAAGAAAGAGTCGGAGGTAGCAACTACAACATCTACTGAGATGGATGCGTTTGCAGAGAAATTCGATGACAAATTTTCTCTGGTTGCCACTCTTTCTAGCAGCAGCACATTGGTTGAGTTTGAGGACAGTGGGGCATGGTTCATGGACAATGGGTCATCTCGCCATATGACGGGAATGAGGTTGGTGTTCCTTAGTGTTTCGGAGACGGGCTCAGACTGCCAGGTGAAGAGTGAGGTGCACACCATGCATGCAGTAAAGGGGGTTAGATGTGTCAAATTCTAGCTAGAGTCAAGAGTCTCTCTGGAGGTGGATGGGGTGATGTATGTACCAGAGTTGAGGATTAACTTGCTCTCTGTATCAGCTCTGGAAGATATGGGGTATACAGTGTTGTTCGTGGATGGACAAGTACTCCTATGTGTGGAGGGAGTAGCCTTGGATGCAACAGTGAGGCTTGACATCAGGCAAGGTACGATGTACAGGTTGTTGGGCAGCATGTAGGTGGGTCCGGGGGGATCTTGGTTAGAGATCAGTGTCGAAGAAAGTCAGTTGGTATGACTTGACATTGATGGAAGAGTCGAGCAGGACATCAGATCAGAGTGCAGCAGAGGTAGCATGGATGTCTTCCATTTCAGAGGGAGCAGCTACAGCAACAGTAGGCTTGATGGGATCAGAGATTGATCCAAGTGGAGACACCTCCCTCGCTAAGAGGAAGTGTTAGATTTTGTAGCTCGGTTGGTGTCTCAGCTATACCTATGTGTCCTAGGCTAGTTGATGGACACTTAAATTCAGCCAGATCAGCTTCTTTTATTTCAGCCTAAGTCTAACTTAGGCTTGCAACAAAATTTCACCTTGAGAGGAATGTGGGGCCCAAGGAGAGAGGGCGCACCTCATGAAGGAGGCTGCTAGTGGAGTGTGGGACCCTGTCCAAAGGGGGGCGCACTACTTAGTGGAGAGTAGGGTCCAATAGCCCCAATCTCAGCCATTGAGGCCCAAGGTTGGGCACACATCTCAAGGTGAATGGGGGCTGAAGGTAAGATAAAAGAGGGGCTAAGGGTGAAGTTGGATATGCATTCTCATTTGTGAGGTTGAGCAAGTGAGAGAGAGAGAGGGGAGCTTGGTTGGGAGAGGAGGATCAGCAACAGAGAAGGCAAATTCTGAGCCAGCGTTGGGGAGCCAACAGAGGCCAAAGTCAGGCCATATTGTGCAACAAAGGGAGGCCAAACTCACGCCAGCTACAGCAGCATCTAGCAGGCTAATTTATGGGCATCTTAGGCAGAAGAAAAGAGGCTGAATCATGGCCAAATTCAACCAGCAGCAGCAGGCAGATTTTGAACAGACCATACAGGTTGTACCTGGGCCGTACACAGGTCGTACAGGTTAGTCCATACAGTCCAAAATCTAGCTGGGTCGTATAGCCATCAACTGGGCAAATTTGTTGAGGGAAGGAAGTGTAATCTACTGGGAAATTTTAATAAGAAATTTTGTTTTGTATGCTGCTGTAATCTTCTTTCAAGAGCCAAAATAAAGGCCCCTCTTAGCTGGTTTTCCCCACACTGGGGTTTCCAGGGTAACATCTGGTGTTGTCTTATTTTATGCTTGGTTTACTGTGTGTTTCCGCTATGATTTCTGATGTTAAAACTCGGCTGTAGGTGTTTTGCATAATTTATCAGATTTAAATCAACAAGTTTAATTTCTGAGTTTTAGGAAATTATTGGCAAACATTTCTGTGCTGAGTTATCAAATTTCAACAAGTGTTACCAACATCACAATATTATCTCCAACGTCGCGATATTATCGAATTTTGGAGGGTCGGCGATATTTTTCAATGTGTTAGTTTAGCCGACATTTTCTGATATTCTCCCCGATGTTTCTGATATTTTATTTTCCGGACCCTCGACGATATTTTCAACGACACGATGTTGGTAACACTAATATATATTGTTGTAATTTATATTTCAAATTCAACCCTAAGATTGAAAGTTCGCATGAAATCGATCCAGGAAACCACAAGTTTGAGGTGAAATTTCTGAAATTTTGATTCTCGGTGTTTTCACAATAAGCATGACTCAATTAACCAGAGGGAAATGAAGTGGATTTGCTAAGTATAAAAATATAGAGTCCACATTTATTTCTAGGTTTTCTAGCAGACTAAACAGGTTGTCCTACCTTTTGAAGCAAAAGTTTGAGCAACTAATGGAAGAAAACTAATGCCAATCTTTTTTTCGATTTGACATATGGGAGATGTAACATTGAATGCACTGACCCCCATGGTTTCCAATCTTTTCTCACATTATAAGTTTTTACATCTTGATATGTTGTTTATTTGTTCATGCTGGAATCATTTCTCATACACAATTTTCAAATTGAACAACTGTTGTGATGATAAATGATAAAGTGTAGATATAAATTGTTGCTTATTCAATTACTCCCTCTTAATATTACTTGGATTAGTTTAGTTGCATGCTAGGTTGACTTGGGATCTATTTTATTTCTGTTGAAATTAATGCAGCTGCAAGAACCATTCTCCGAAGGATGGAAAAGACCCTAGATGTGGACTATGGCCACCAGCACACTCCTGGGGTTTCTTGGTATGAGACCAAGCAGTATGAGCCATAGCAAAAGACCCTAGTGAGGGCCCCCAGTATATGACTGGGGTTCTTGGTCTTGGACCAAGCAGTAAGTCCCTAGATCTATGTTGCAGGAAACATCTACCCCCCTGTTTCTGAGGCCGGTACGGTATGAAACGTGGAAACGGGTATGGTATGGCCCCGAAATGCCGCCGACCATACCGTACGACGTTTCTTGAAAGGGAAACGTCGTATGGTACGATACGGCCGGCGGTGTTTCGTGGTCGTACTGTGCATGTACGGCCTAGTTTCCGCAGATTTCAAAGAGGAAATAGGCAAAAAAAGGGGATTGTGGGGCCCCCAAACTGACAGTTAGTTTTAGTCAAGGCTTTTTTTGCCTTCTCCAAATAGAATTAAGATGTTTTTATGTCTTTTTCTAGAAAACCTTCTATATAATTTTCCAGAAAAACTATATATATATATAGATATATATGGCGTTTCCCCCGGTGTTTCCCCCGACGTTTCCATTTTTTGAGGGCCTATTTCGTATCTTCCCGGTTTCGGAAACTCGGAAACGTTTTCCCGTTTCATGCAACTTAGCCCTAGATATGTCTAGGGCCCTTAGATGTGGGGTCCAGGGAATCCTTGCTTGGTGCTTGGATTGATCCTTGGATATGTTCCTTGGTGGTTGATATAAGTCCCTAGATGTGTCTAAGGCCTCTGGTTGTGTTCCAGGGAATCCTTGCTCAGTGCCTGGATTGATCCTTGGATGTGTTCCTTGGTGGTTGGTATAAGTCCCTAGATGTGTCTAGGGCCCCTGGATGTGTTCCAAGGAACCCTTGCTTAATGCAAGGGTTGATCCTTGGTCTTGTACCTTGGTGGATAAGACCCTAGATATGTTCTATGGCCCCCAGATGTGTTCTGGGGCAACCTGGTCTTTGACCAGGTAGATCTTGGTGTAATACCAAGATGTGTTGACGTGTGATCCTCTTCCTCTCTCCCGGGATGGTCCATGAGACCTAGGAGTGTCTATGAAGATGGACATGACCACATTGTTGATGTACCCCCTTATGCAGTGATGATAAAGTTTATAGGTCACTATGAGACTCATGTGGACATGTTTTTCCATTAAGGAACCCCCCTTGACTTTATCTTAACAGGTAACCCCTTGTTGGTTTGCTTTCCCTCTTGGATTATGTGATTGGGTTTCTTTTGAGTGACTGGGGTTTTAATTTTTGTGATTGGGGTTTTAATATGTAATTAGGATTTTAATTAATATTAATTGACATATTAATTAATATTTATATTAATTAAATGTCAATAATTAAATATAATCCTAATTACCCTAACCCCTCTCCCTAATTATAAATTAGACCCTACCCTATTGCATTTTGCACTTACTCTCACTCTTTCTTCTCCCTCTTACTGCGGCTACCTCTGTGACACTTCTCCCTCTTTTGGTGCGGCCTCATTTTGTTTATCAGCTTCAGCTTTTGAGTTTCTGTGTTGGCTGGAAGTTCCCCTTTAAGGGTCTGTTGATATGTGACTACTGGGAAGTGTCTCTCTTGCTGTCGATCAGTCTCTCTTGTTGTTGATCTGTCTCTATTGTTGTCAGATATGCCTCTAGTGCTACCGGACCTGTTTTAGTGGGTGTCGTCCCCTTTTCAGGGTCACAGATCTGTGTTTAAATGCTACCTGCCCCATTCTGGGTTTTTCTTCCTTACTGTGTGGGCTCCTTTCCAGCTGTCGCGTGGAGTGCTAAGATCCCTGTGGGGGTTAGCAGTTGCCTATCCAGTTTTCTGAGTGTGGTCTTTGTTGTATGTTGAATGGAAGGTTTGCTTACTTATCCAGATCCCATTCCTGTGCCTAATCTCTGATTATTTAGAGGGTCTTCTCCTGGGGGTATTGCTGTTGTCAAAGGATTTATTGGTGTTTTCTTTGAGGGTTTCCATCCATGGCAAAACTGTACCACAGTTCTCTTTGACAGAGATCAAACCCTGGAGGTTTGATCTATGAACCTAAACTTAGTCTGAGCATACTTACAGAGGCATACATCCACACATGTGCCAGGTACATCTATCAATAATTCAGGAGGTAAGCTAAAAGTTATTTTATCATACTCAGAATTATTTGTTTCAGATCTGTTTGTATTGTATCATACTCAGAATTATTTCTTTCAGATCTGTTTGTATTGTATCATACTCAGAATTATTTGTTTCAGATCTGTTTGTATTGTATCATACTCAGAATTATTTGTTTCAGATATGTTTGTATTTTATCATACTCAGAAATATTTAATTGTTTCAAATCTGTTGGTATGTTTTCTAGTTTATGCTGATCTAGTGAACAGAAAAATTTTAAAAATATATTGTTTTTCTATTTTCCCTATTTCTAACAATTTCATTAGCTTCTCTTAAAGAAAGTTGTTGATCTTTTTCAGAATGATCTCTGAGTTCCTTAGTTAGAGGAGGTGACATGATGCTTCGACCTCCAGTGTGGGGAAAGCCAAAGTAGACTATTTCATAAAATCATATGGCAATGGGTAAAAGAAAAAGGAAAATTTGCATTTCAAGGAATTAGATGGAAACTGGGAAAGTTTTCTACATAGTACATCATACATCTACTATATTGGTTGTTTATAAAGTTAGAAGGTATGGAAATTTTTCTTCTTGTTGTTAGGCATTCAGTGGTAAGTGAAAAGAAGGGTGGTCTAGGTGGGTCATATACACAGTGGAGGCATGGGTGGGACATTGGGTTTGGGTCTTTGCCATCTTGCAAGTGGAATTTTCAAGGTGGAGAGCCTTTTTCTGATAGCTTCATAATTAGACTGGATATAAAGAGTTAAGCTTAATAGAAGCCTAGTAATTGACATGCAAAATAGTTTTTCCAAAGAAATGAGGTCGCGGAGCTTCGCTCCCCTCTGTGGCTAGAGTTCGCCCTAGTTGCAGTCGTCGCCCTGAACTAGCATCTACCGAAGTCGGGTATTTGGCTGGTCTTTCTACCAGTTGCCGAAGCCGAAACAAAAGCTGCCCTTTGCTGTTGCAAGGGCCTATCTGCACACGTCGTTTGGTGCCCTAAGGCTGGATGTTCCGTCAAGCATGGGGACTGTGGCCAAATCTGCTGTATTCGAAGGTGTTGTTGCAAACATGGTCATAGCCTCCCGTGAAGTTGGAGAGAAATGTTGCGTGAAGAGCCGCTTTGTGAAAAGATCAGACTCAGTCCCCAATCTGGATATGGGGTTTACTGTGGCAAAACATAACACCATTCATCTGAAGGAGAAAAGTTTAATAGGTAAATGCACTGGAATTAGGCCCGGCCCTTAAACTCTTCAAGAATGGGTCTCTAAGAATTGGGTTGTTTCAAATCCTATTTCTTTGCGTTACTGTGGGAATGGATTTTTTGTGTTTTTATTTGGAAATACAAAAGATAGGGATTTAATCTTCGAATCGAGCCCTTATTTCATGGGTTCTATGGGATTATTCATTTCCCACTGAACGCTCGACTTCAATCCCAAAATTTAAATCTCCTCCACCCCTGTATGGATTCGTCTACCACACCTTACCCTCATTTTCTGGGGAGCAAAGTCCTATAAAGCCATTGGAGACAAAGTGGGTTGTTACATAACCCACTCTGAGCCAAAGAATAATATCTTCACATGTGCTAGAATATGTGTGGAAATGGACTTTGAAAAGGGATTGCCAGAGATGATTCAGATCAATTTAGAGGCTTGGAGTCACCTTCAGGCCCTTGATTATGAACAGGTACCTTTTAGATGTAACTCTTGCCATGAGTATGGGCACTTTGCTAAAAGTTGCTCAAAAGCTCAAGAGGCCCAACCTCCATCTAAGTCGTCTTCTCAGAACAATGCTCAGCCAGTTACATGAAGGCATAAGAAACAGCGAAGTAGGGGAACTCTTCTAGGCAACAGGCCATAGTCTCAATCGTCTAATAACTCTAATAACAGGTTTGAAGTTTTGGAATCTCAGGAAGAGGAACGAGAAGATATGGTTGAGGATGATTCTTAGCAGATCAACTCAGAGCGCATTCTCGAGCCCTCATTTAAAGCTCAAAAGAAGTCAGTAAATTCAGTTTCAAATATCGGAGACATGCCCCCATCTGGGGTTTGTGCAACTACATCGGCGAAGAATCCAGATTCAACACTAAAAGCCATGGCATCACCCATCTTGGTTGGGACTCCATTAAGGGTCTCGGCAGCTCCCCATGCTCCTATTGGGGAGGAGGTCGGTGGTGATTTGGAGGGTGAGGAAAATTCTAATTCTCCTTCCTTTGCAGATGTCCTAAAAAATGACTCACACCATTCTCCTCCATTAACTAGAGGCAGGAAGTCTCATAAAGAGCTCAAAGAGAAAGAAGCTGAATCAAGTATCAAACCATGTTCTCAGCAATCCACGAGAGATTTTTTGCTCCATTAGGGGCACGTTCTGCATTTTAGTTTATTATGTGTTGTTTTTGCATTTTCCTTTGTAATTGGTTTGTAAGAATTTATTCTTGCAAACAGGAATTGGTAAATTATTGGAATCTGCTGGGAAGCACTATCTTTTTTGTAGGTGTTACCTTTGGAATAAGCTTTGTTTTGAGAAAAGCCAAAAATCCAGGGATTGTACTGGCTGCTAGCTTCAGTGCAGCATTTCTTTTTATATATAATACAATTTCAGTTTCTTTAAAAAAAAAAGAAGGTTAAGAGAAGGATTGGGAGACCCTACGGTGGTGGAAGAAAGTGTGGAAGTTTAAATGTCCTTCTAAATCTCGTATCTTCATGTAGCTACTACTCAACAATAAAGCACCTACCAGGGACACTCTACAGAAAGGGAACAAGCATGGTCCTGGGAGGTGCCCATTATGCAAAGTGAATGAAGATATAAATAATCATCTTATAATGTCCTGTGCATATAGTGTACAGGTATGGAAGGAGGTGGAGGGCATCAATGGATTAAGGGATGTTTGGCGAGGCTCCACAGTGGACGAAGGGTCAAAATCCTGGTGTGAAAATGTGAATGTGAAGAGATTTAAAGCTTTGCCTTTGATTTTAGCTTGGGGTATTTGGCTTGCAAGGAATGCTAGTCTTTTTTATGACAAAGCCATTCCCCTGATCCAATGTGTTGCTCAGAGAGTTAGTATACTAAATAGTTTGAAACAACTCAAGAAGGACAAGCCCACTAGACAAATAGAGGTAGAGAATATTGATAATTCTGGTGCTTGGTCTTACTTTGATGATGCCTTTCAAGGGGACCCTCAGGGGTGTGGAGCTCAGAGAGATATTTTCTTGAATGATTCCCATTCCCTAAAATCTAAGGCGGCTCTGGGATAGAACTGTTAAATTTTGAGTTTGATTTCTTAAGTGGATTATTTCTTTGAATTCTTCAACACTTTGATTCCATCTTAAAACATTTCAACAATATAGAATCATTACTAAATAGCAATAATCATGTAGATACGTAAGCATGCACATCAACAACACATATACCTTGGGGAAACCCTGTACAGGGAGAAAAAACCCAGCAAACAATATTCCTTTATTGCATTAATAATGTAAGATCACTTACAAACATCCACCATGAAAACTCTACTCTTAAAGAGCTTGCCAAGTTGACTCTAACCTGTCAAAGACCTAAGATACCTTGCTGATATATATATATGTGTGTGTGTGTGTGTGTGTGTGTGTGTATCCGAGTTGCCTTCAAAGACTGAGGTACGCTGCCTCTTATGAACTGACATATCAGCTCTGATATGGGCTGTTGTTCCTGCCTCTGATTAACTGATATGTTGTCCTGTATAGGACTGATATACTGTCTTGTTTAGCACTGATATGTTGTCCCTTTATAGGACTGATATGCTGACTCTTACAGCATTGTCTGTTGCCTCTATATGCACCTCTAATATGCTAATATGCAGCACTAATTTGTTGCTGTTAGTTTTAGGGTAAAATTGCAAAACAATAGTCTCTTTTAAATTTCAATGACTAAAACAACTTAGATCTGTAGCTTAATCAGAGATAAAAACATATAGAAGGAAGATCTATAAAAGACAGTAGCAGCTTAAGAAAAAACAACTCAGATCACATATGAATATAACTCAGATCTAAGGTAGTAATGAACAGCTCTGAATACAACATAAGGTCTATATGATTAAACAAAGATCTCAGATCTAAAACTCTGCCTAATCATTTCACAATAAACATATCTTTAGATCTATACAATGCTTACTATATTAAACAATTCTGTAATCAGATCAGATCCAAATCAAAGGGAGATAAGTAGGAAGCATACCTGGTACAGCAACCTACCTCTGATGATAGCACAATAAACACGATAGGTATAGATCCTGTGTGTATGCTCAGACAAAGGTTTAGTTCATGGATCAAGTGTGGATCTCTATGCCAAAGACTGAAGGAACTTTCTTGCCACCAAGCCCAAAGGCCACAGGGATAAAAACACAATACAAAAAGGAGATCAAACCCTCACAGCAAAACCCTTGCCCAAGAAACCTTCAGATCTGAAGACACTGGACTGTGTGTAAACCCTTGTTTCAACAGTGATGTAAGCTGAGCAGTTAAGAAGCTTCAGCAAACAGTACCCCCCATGAAAACTGCCCTAGCTAGAGGGCCGCACAGCAGACTTAGGATAGGGGTATCAACACACCACAACAGGGCTATATTCTCAAGGTCCACTGCTGAAACTCAATACCCAGCCAACGAGCAAGGGAGGATGCACCTACCCTTGTGGCTAGCACACAAAGGGGGTACACAGCAGATCCAAAAGGAGGGCCGCACCTGTACCTTCTTCAAACTCAGGAGAGGACGCACCTAAGCATGCACCAAACAGCAATCAATGGAAGAGGAAAACAGCAGCAACTTGAACCCTTATACACAGCAGCAAAGAGGCATTACTCATTCCTTCATATCACATGGTGAACCTATTACTTTATCATCACTGCATATGGGACTTATCCCTCTTGTGGTTATGTCCTTCTTCAAGGAAGGTCATGTACCATCAAGTACTTGATAGAGAATCAAGTAGCCCCANAGGAAGGTCATGTACCATCAAGTACTTGATAGAGAATCAAGTAGCCCCAAGAGTTTTCCTGGGGTCTTATCCACCAAGGTCAGAGACCAAGGATCAACCCATGCCCCAGGCATGGGTACCCTGGACATTTCCAGGGGCCCTAGACTTATCTAGGGGCTTTAACTGTTTGGTCCCAGACCAAGAATCATCCCATGTCGTATGCATGGGTACCCTGGACTTTTCCAGGGGCCCTAAGCTTATCTAGGAGCTTTAACTGCTTGGTTATTCACCAAGAACCCCAGTCGTATACTAGGGGCCCTCGCAAAGGTCTTTTGCCATGGCACTGACTGTTTGGTCCCAGACCAAGTACCCCAAGAGTGCACTGGGGGCCCCAGACTTATCTAGGGTCTTAGCCATCCTCCAGGAGAATGGCTCTCGTAGCTGCTTATAAATTTAACAGTTGCCTCTATATGCTGTCTCTACAGCACTGTTTGCTGCCTCTATATGCACCTCTAATATGCTGATATACAGCACTGATTTGTTGCCTCTATATGTTGTCTCTACAGCATTGTTTGTTGCCTCTATATGTTGTCTCTACAGCACTGATATGCTCCTCTGTTTGCCTCACCCTTGACCTGCATAGAACTGTGTAGAAAAGAGGGGTCGACCTCTGCTTATAAAGGAGTGAAGAGGAGAAGAGGAGAGGGCTCAAAATAGAGGTGTGAAAGCATGCTTGACTTAACTCAGCATTACACTTTAGTTCAAAAATAGAACTAGACTTAAGACTTTAATTACAACTCAGCATTACACTTTATTTCGAAAATAGAACTAGACTTGAGACTTCAATTACAACTCAACATTACACTTTAGTTTGAAAATAGAACTAGACTTGAGACTTCAGTCACAACTCGACTCTTTAGTATTTACAAGGCAATTTGAATTTCTCTTCATGGTGGATAATGTTACACGTGCCAACGCACTAGATCAATACATTTATATCATTTGCAATATTAGGAATATCGTTTCTTTCTAGCTCATAGGAATTTTATATTCAACCTAACTTTTGCTAGATGTCTTGACTTTTGCTCATGGCTCACAAGGCTTGACTAGGCTCACAGAGGTTGTACGTTCCCCCTGACTTTTGCACTAGACTGTCTATGCTCACAGAGGTTGCACGTTCCCCCGACTTTTGCATAAGACTTACATAGCATCTCGTTTGTCCTGACTTTTGGTTTGACTCACAAAGGTTGTACGTTCCCCCTGGGGCTTTTGTCAATACCTCACAAAACTGGTTGATTCTCCAAATCTCCCTAGCTAGCCTCAGGGTGGCCCATATGGCCTCTCATTGGAGAATGACCGTCAATGCTGCCAAATTTAACAAGGACTCCAATAATTTTGCAGAACTGATGGCATTAAAGTTGACACTTTCTTTGGCAGCTGAAAAATGTGTAACAAAATTTCAAATATTTGGGGGCTCTTTGCTTGTGATTAAATGAACGAGGGAGGAAGTGAAATGAGGAGCTACATGCTGTAGCCTTTACTTGACGAGATCAGAGGTATAAATTTTAGTTTTAACGAGAGGAATGAAATTGCTCATGATCTATCAAAGGCTGGGCTACGGTTGGCTTAAGGGCATTGGATTATACAGGAAGAAGTCAATGGCCCTCTGTCCAAATATCTCCATCCTCCTATCTTCTAATTTGCTTCACTTGGGCATCATTCTGGTGGAAGAAATAATCTTTACAAAGTTTTATTTTGATGATACTGTAGTCTGTACCAGAGACTAAAGCAGATTCGTATAAGGGGACTGTTTTTTTTAAATATACTTAGTAAGCTACGTGATGAGAAATTATACTGGGTTTTACCCTGTTTTGTGATATATTACAGTGAATTACTTTAGGTAGTTTTTCTTCTGGACTGTGTATTGGAGAAGAACGCATCTCGTGATGATGATATTTCCTATTTTGTCCTCTTAGGGATACAAGAATGCTGGAAAGCATCTTCTCAATGTAATTTTGTCTTTTTGAATAAAATTATGATTTTTTCCATGGAATAAAAAAGATTTGTAATCCTTTTGGGGAAATGGAGAGTGAGATTTTCCTTGAGCTGTCTAGGCATATGCTTATGATCATCCAGAAAATGGGAGACATGTTGGTGGTCCATATCCTGCCAAACAGAAAATTGAAAGGATAAATTATAATGAATGTAAACAACAAAGCAAGATCAGGTGAACATCTCTTTTCTGTCTGCAAATATTCTTTTGTCCCTTTTTACCTCTCAGAATTTGTCAACTCTGTGGCTTCTTTTAAATTTGATTTTAAAATTGTAGCAGGGTCATTAAGATTTATCAGTTTTGGTAAAGTTTCTAATGACTATGATTATAGTTTGAGTATGACACGCATTCTGTAGGCAAATAATGCACATGATCAGTTTTTTGACGCACCCAGTTAATGCAATTTTTTAGTGGATAAGAGAGCAGAGTGACATGAACTTTCCAGAGGGGGGTACGGTATGTATACCTTCGTAGACTTTACCAGTCAAATCACTGGGCGAAGGGGGGTCCCTTGTCCCACAAACAAGGGGGTCTCATACACCAATTTGGTGTGCTGGCTTGGCCGTGACCTTAAAAATAGATTATTATTATTATTATTATTATAATGGATTTGTGTTTCGTGGGCAGTTGATATTCTAAATGATAGGCATAAGGTGAAAAAATGGTGTTCTAAGAAATAATATACCAAAATATCAGAATAATTGCATGCTTACAAGCACATTGCTACATTCAAGAATTGCAAGTACCTATCCTTTATTTGCATTATAATACAAAGTATTTTACTATTTTTCATGATATGAATTACAAAGAAAATTATTTAGAAATTTAATTTCCACAGTAAAATAAACCACTCTTTTTGCACACTGCTTGTCTTTATTAACATTGGCAGACCCAAAAAACCAGTTTGGAAATGCTTACCATGCCAGTGCTTCTGTCATTTTTGAGCAATTTCCATTCCCATTGGGCTACCAAACGCTTTTCATCCAATTGGCATAACCACTAAGTCTCTCTCTGAGACTAGCCTCGTCCCCAAATGGTACAAACAACCACCCTCAAGCTTGGAATCAAAAGTTAAACTGGGACAATTATTTGTTGGCCATATGTTTATCGAAGTGGGATACAACCGATAGTCTCTTAAAGAAGTTTCCTCCTAATCTCATTATTCAAGCCACATTTTTATGGACTACTAAAATAAGGATCTTGTTTGTGGACTCTGCTGGGCCATTTGCCTGTGAATAATATGCACTGGACATATCTTGATAAAATCCCAATTCCCTTGTCATACATTGTATAATCTTATTGACAAATATTGGATCCTATATTTGTCCAACTACCATACCCACTTTTAATTCTGTTCACTATATCCAGCTTATGTGCTTACAACTAATATGCACCTTTAATATTTCAATACTTTGTTGTGATGGTAATAGCTTTAATTGGATATGTCATAGGCAACACCCAATGGAGCTCTCTATAATAGCAATCTAAACAAATCCATTTACCACTTTTAATTCTGTTCACTATATCCAGCTTATGTGCTTACAACTAATATGCACCTTTAATATTTCAATACTTTGTTGTGATGGCAATAGCTTTAATTGGATATGTCATAGGCAACACCCAATGGAGCTCTCTATAATAGCAATCTAAACAAATCCATTTACCACTTTCGTCTACGCAGATGACATAATGTTTCCTTTCTTATTTCTTTCTTACCCAGCTCAATCTGTTTTAATAACTATTGTACTTTCAGCAAGTATTATAGTGTATGAAAGTGCCTGAAATGACTAATTATTAATAAACTAGGTATCTAACAGAGTGATAAAAAATGTGTTAAAGAGCAAACATCCCATTTTGATTACCATTAATATCTTTTAATGCGGATGCTTGGCAAAATATTGGTTAGACAGGCACTCAAATTTTGACATAATTTGGGACTGAAGCTCCAACTTCCAAGCTTGCTATCTATCCTCGTGTCCTCTTCAAAGTTCAAATTACTAAATTTAACATGCCATTTCAATCTGGAAAACATCTCAACTGTACTCAATATAACATGGTATTTCTGGGATCATATTAATGGGTAAAAGATTGACTTCGACCCAAGGTTTGTAATAACCTGATTTTATTATTTAAGTTATCTCAGGACAAGGAATCTGCACAGCATGAAGCCTCCAACAATCTTTGTGGCATTGGCCGTCAAAGAAGATGCAGAGAAGTTATTGGAGGTCATAAGGCAATAGATTGCTCTGGAGTCTGAACTAAAACATAATCTAGTTGACTTGAATCTTGGTATGCTCGATGGACTATATCTTTATTCCATGATTGGTGATCCAGAAAATGGACTGCATCCACAGTAGATATGCCCTAAAGCTGCAAGTTTTCCTTCAGAAAAGGAATATGAAATAAGGACGGACCTGGTAGTCAGACCATTAAATACATATGTAATACTGAGCCAGGTAAGATATTGGAATTCAAATGTTCAATTTTCTTTGCAAGGCTAGTTGTTTGGCATTTCTTAACAATTTTCTTTGCAAGGTTGGTTCCTCCCCACCTCCATTACCTGGAAAGCAGCCCTGTTGGGTGACAAACTCCTCAAAGCAGTTGAATTCCAAGAACCATGGCAGTTGATTCGAGTGGAAGTGTTCTTTCTCATATGGAAGAAAGGGAATGATTCTATGTTTAATTACACTTAGCCTCTTAGAAACTTCACATGTTATGAAAGTTCACTAATTCATGCACGTATTACATGATAATTGTTATCTAGGTGTATGATATTGAGCTGGACATGGCCTACTTTGCTAGCTCCTCAATTTCTTGGTGACCACCCTGTGCACTATGAGCAGGGAGCCACCTACTAACTCTCTTGCCCCTTCTGTCAGATCCAGGCAATTCCATCGCTATGATGGAAGGCATCACCACCAAGCTGGCCATGATGTCAGAGAGCATCAGAAGCTTCAACACACCTGTCCCCCACCACCTACACAACAGAATGCAAAAGATCCCTACATTTTCTCTTGCCATCTCAGACGCTGAAAACTTAAAAGCCTCTGAAGCCTAAACCCGCTACTGATGGTTGGGAACCGATTATAACTGACCCAGAGCCCATTGCTGATGGATGGGGACCATACCCCCAAGGACCGTGATAACATCCCGCCTGAGGCTGGACTTGTGACAACTCCTGCTTAATTTATGTACCTGGCTTTAAACTTTAATGTGCTGTCTGGACTGTGAGCCTGCCCGCTGAGGGCCTGTCTGTTGATGTTTATGCTGTTTTAACATTTGATTGGTCTGTCATATGCACAAAGGGCTGAGTTTTGATTATGGGCATTTCTGGTTTTAACAAGCCCTATTTTTCCCACGTCTGGTGTCTACCTAAGCCGCCGTTTGTTTTTTAATAAAATGTCATGTACATTATTGTTCTAATGAAGGGTCAAAGGAAGTGTTTTATGGGAAAAAAACATTGCGACCAAAAATTAACTAGCAAGTTAATGTAACCTAACAGAAAGAAACCCCTTCCTCTCTCTGCAATTTACTTTCCTGATTTAGTAGGCAGGGAAGACAAAAATCCGGTTTATATTACCCACAAGGGCATTGGAGAAGGTTCGAATTCTCTGATATCATATCATATCTAATCTGTTGTGCTTCTGATGAACTAAATTAACTAATTTTTTATTTTCAAATCTCGTGCGGGGTTTAGGGTTTAAAACTTTCAAATGCAGGGATCCTAAAATTACGATAGCAGAGAGTTGAAGCAAAGTACCAGATCAGGCTTGAAAATATTGTGAACAATGGAAGCCCCGGTGAGAAGCGAAGCTACGACTACCACAGACGACAATGCCAATGAAGGCGTCCCCGCTGCCGGCCTGCCACCGAACCTCGGCCCGCTCATTTTACACCGAGCCACCAAAATATGTGTTATTTTTGCTATGTTTGTTGGAACACTAAATACAACTGTCACATGCACACCTATTTGCTTAGACCCTGCCTAAACCCTCGTCCTGCTTCTCCCTCGACTTGTATTGAGACCACGCTTAAAACTTGACCCTTTTTTCAGTAAATATGTGGGGGATGTCGTCACACCCGCACCTAAACCATTGTCCAGCTTCTCCATCGACTCCTATTGAGACTACACTTTTTTTTCTTTTTCTTTTTTCCAATGGAAATTAACCCGTTGGGAACCCACCCTGATACTTCCCCACATAGTGGATGATATGGGAGTGGAAAGCAGCAGCCCGAGGGACTCGTTGCCAGGCTTGAACTCGTGACCTCTCCCCAACCTGGGAGAGTGTGCGCACGTTCTCGCCAATCGAGCTATCCCTCGTGACTATATTGAGACTACACTTAAAACTTGTTCGCTCGATGATTCACACCATGCGCAAACCCTTGTGCGTCTTCTTTTATAAAATATGTGGGGAAACTTATGAATCCAATTTTGTGTCATAGTATTTGTAACGTGCCCACAATTTACTCAATTGAATCTTGTGATTGTGCATTTCTTGAGGGCGTGCAGCACTGCAACGTTTTTTACTTGGCTACTTAGCAACATCAAGGATACTTTGTACGGACTATGTCTCTTCACCTAAAGCATATCCATACTCCATTCTAGACTATCGGTGAGTCACACTCCTACTCTAGTGCAACTCTTGTATACTTAGACAATTGTTAACAGCTTAACACTTAGTCATATATATGCATACATCCATGAAACAAAGATAACACTTGTGAAACAAACAAGAGACACAGAGAGATGGTGTGGGAGGCACAAACCATGCCTAACACCCGGCTAAGTCTTATTATTGCAAAATTGTTACAATATGAGCACTACCAACTCAATTTACAACTTGGCAGAGTCACACGACTCGTCTCAACTCATCAAGACTCTCATACACAAATTTATCACACCAAGACTCATCCATTGTAACATCTTTTACAACTTTTGTGCAGCGCCCCAAACAAGCATCCACCACACACTCATCATCTCTTCTATGTTGCAAGACTTCGCACAGACATGCGATTGTGTCTCCTAGCATGCGTCCTCATACCTGCGACAAGACTTCCCCCAAACTCAATCCAAAAGAAGGTCGCCCCAACTCTACCTACAGAATCACCTCAAGGCAGCACAAGTCCTCTCATGTGGAGTGACTTGACTCCTTGAGGGAGCTCACCCCTCTTCATCTAAGTCTATTTCAGAATCCCAGAGTTGATCTTGTTTTCCTTGGTTGTGCGCCCTTGTTCTCTTATATGGACTCCAAAGGTTATCATCATGAATTGTCGCATCATTCAGGGGTATCACGGCCCTTCGCGAACCCATGTGCCCATACAAACCGTCGTGCCCCTTTGCGGACTCATTCGCCCAAACGAACCCATGTGCTCGTCAACCAGTGTGCCCCTTAGGACTAGCATGCCCCAACCTTGGTGCATCCCTCATGCCGACACACCCCAATCTCTTGGTTGATTCATACTTGGGCAAGCCCCCTGGCACGTTCGCATGCCCAAGGCACCCACTTGCCCAACTAGTGCAACACTTAGGTGTCGAAGCAACCCCGAGTTCTGTCTCCTTGAGGCCTCGGGCGAGGGTCTGTGCACCCTTCTAGCCGAAGACCTTATAGTGTCCATGAAAGCTCAGATTGTTCACTAAGATTATTCTTATTGTTTATTATCTTTTTTTGTTTTGAAGGTGGCAAAACTTATTATAATTTAGTTGGTAATCAGTGGAGAGGATAGCTATTTTGAAGGTGGCAAAACTTATTATAATTTAGTTGGTAATCAGTGGTGAGAATAGTTATCGTTGACTACTATTTACGAATATGGGGTAACGCATCACCATTATTCAAGGAAAACCACACCACTTAAAATAATCCACTAGTGATTACGGGGTAGACTTTCACTCATGCCAAATACTTCTATGTCTTGGGGCATTAACCTATTGTCCTATGATCAACAAATTTTATTAAACAAATAAAAAAAATTATACTAACTATTATTTAAATTATTATTTTCTATTTGAACATAATATAGATAAAAGTTTCAAGCTCATTTTTCTTTTCATAAGTTAAGAGGTCCTTAGCTCATAGGGTAAATTCAATTGGTTGGAAACGACCAATTTCAAGGCAAAGATTGGTGAGAGGTCATGAGTTCAAGTTTAATAGAATCCCTCTGGGTTAGGAGTATATGTTGTACTACGACAGTTGTTACTCCAGACACCATTCACGGAATGAGGGGAAGCACCTCAAGGGAAATCAAGGTTGATAAGAACTTTGTAGTATTTCAACTTCATCTCATTAACAACTTCATTGTCTTTTGAAAGTGCATTCAAGATTAACTACATTTAGGTTGTTATATATCAGACCCAAACTAGCTCAGAGTCTGCGATGATGATGCATCCCAAGGTTATCGTGGTCCATAAAAATAATTTCTTAGAGCCCAAATTTATGAAGTAAGAATTTTAACACCACGTGGACATGGATAAAGACATGGAGAAGCTTGATTACGAAGACAGTGACGGTGCTAGTCATGTTTCCACTTTTAGAGCTCATCACAAGTTATTCAAGATTCGAAAGCATAAAAAGTTAAACACTAATATTTTTCAAAGTGTGATGAAGAAAAATTCGGTTAGAGAATGGATAGGTGATGTAACATCCCCCAGCTTAACCAAGGAACATTTACTTGCGAAATTACACATAAAATAAATTTAAAAAATTGCTAACTAATCTTGTAACTTTCCAACTATAGGAATTCACACAGATTCAACCATCCTGCTATCATTAGTTTAAATGCAACTACAACATGCTAAAATAAACATAAATGCAGCTAATAAACTCATCACAACGACATATAATTCATTCTCATACACAGAGTAAAACACATAGTAGTTAAACTCAGAAAATAGATCAAACACTTATATTTTTAAATAGTTGTGCAACTAGCTGCTTGGGACGAACATTCAACCCAACCATAGACTTGTTGTTCCAAATCTCAACAACAAATCACCCCTAAGTTGGGGATAGGATTCAACAAAAGATGGTGTCTCTCACTGTCCACTCACAGCTCACATACTCCCACAACCCATCGACATTCTCCTACAGTTATCCCGAATTTCCTCTAACTCTCTTTCTCTCAAGCTGCCAAAGCTAAGAAATGTACCCCTTCATTGCTCTCATTCCATCGGGCATCCCATTTGTTTATCAAGGTCTCTTTGGCACAAGTAACCAGGAATCTCACTATTGGGAAACTCAAGGGAACTCACTGCTAGGAAAACTACTAGGAAACAAAACAATAGCTAGCTTGTTGCTCCAGTGCAACTCACATATTTGGAGTTCACTCTACAAGCCTGACAACTTGTTTCTTTAGTCTTCAATAGCTCCAAACAACTACTAATATGTCCACCATTGTTGCCTCCAAGTTACAGCACTCTGTTCTCCCTTGTTGTCCCAAAATCTACATGTAAAATCGTTTCTCATGCAAAAACATTATTGTTTAATTCTACCCCCTTGGCCATATGAATTTCCTCTCTTTGTTTGCTTGCTTGACTTACACTCTTCCCCAAGTTGATTGTACTCATCCCCATGCTTCCAATAACTATGGGATGTGACTTCTCACAACCACCCTCTTATATGTATTCAATGATTGGCTTTGGGAATAATCAATTAGAAAATTAGAATGTTCATACACCAACAATAATTTTAGGAAGTAGGCTTGAATCAATATACATGGGTAATCCCCCGTTGGACCCATTTCTTAGACATTCTCTTAGACCCTCTCACTCTCTCATGGATTACTCAACCCCCTATCTTTGTCCATGTCCCTTAGCAGTTGGCACCAGATTTTATTTATTAAATTCAGATACACAATTCGCATATTACATCATTTGGCCATAGCCACATATCGTGTCTATATTATGCATTAATTAAACTAGGTATTGTAGCGGAGATGTTATATTCCCCATCCCCTACAATCATGCACCGTCCTCGGTGCATAACATTGTGCCAATATACATGTACAAAATTTACATCACAACTCCAACATCAGTTCCAACCATAATCTCCTACTCCACTCAACCTGTTGACCCAACGAATGTACCCCCTTTGCTATTCTCATTCCATCAGGTTGTACCATTCTTTTATCAAGGCTTCCAGCACAAGTTGGCTAGAAAAACTCTTAGATGTGGTTCTGGAACTATAGCTGCCCAAAATGGAGTCATGCATTCTTATATTATGTTTTCTTCAAAATTGACAAAAAATTGTTGGTACTCCTCTCGCATGGTTTCCTCGTGCTCCCATGTAGCGTCTTCAGCATCGTAGCAGGTCCATTAGACCTTTACCAGGCCAACAATTTTTTCCTAAGCACTTTGACCTTTTGGTCTAGGATGCACACTAGTTCCACCCATAAGTCTCCTTCATGTTCCACTGGATCATAGACCAATCAATTATGTGGTTAGGGTTAGGCACGTATTTCTTTAATAAGGACACATGAAATACATTATGCACTCTCATGGATGCAACCAATGTTAGCATGTATGCAACTGGGCCTATCTTTTCTAGGACTTCAAAAGGCCCACGATATCTTGCTCCAAGCTTGGGGCAACTTCCTAATCTTAAACAAGTTTATTTTTGCATTCACTTTCAAGAACACATGTTCACCCACTTTAAAATCTCTAAAAGTCATGTTCTTGTCTGCATAACTCTTTTCCCTGTCTTGGACATCTTTTAAATTATGTCTAATCTTTATCATCTACTCTCCCATTTCTTTTAGCAAATCTAGCCCAAATACAACTTCGTTTGTTGGGTTATCCTAGCTCACTGGTGTGTTACACTTCTTGCCATACAATGCTTCAAATGGGCTCATTTTCAATGAGGTTTGATACCCATTATTGTAAGAAATATCAACCAAATGAATATAGTCCCCCCACTTGGATGGTTGATCCATCACATACATTATGAGCATGTCCTCAATTATTTTGTCGGTCCTCTCTATTTGCCCTTCTGACTCTCGGTGATATGTTGTATTGAGATTTAAATTTGTCCCGAAGCCTTTCAAAAAACCTTTCCAAAAATTGGATGTAAACTTGGGATCTTTGTTTGAAACTATTGCCTTGGGCATGTTGGAGTACATGCACATTGTCCTACTATTTAGGAGGAATGCTATTTATAGTAAGTCTATTTTGATCCAGGAGGATCTCTACAACTGAGTAAAATTGATATTCTCAAATTGTGATGTAAATGTACTCATGTTGAAGAGCTCAATAAGAGCTTTTTAACAACGCTTGAATGGGCTCAAACGAACGTCGTATGAGAAAGTTATGGCGTTCTGAAGTTTTGGCCAAACAGATAAAAAGGATGACACATGGCATCACTAGAGACTGACACGTTGTGGTATAGTCGTGACACATGGAAGTATGGATAGGACACGTGGCAGTACAAACCTGAGAGGTGGCAGTACAAATGCTAACGTCGTGTGTTGACTTGACCATACAGATGTTGACGTAGCATGTTGACTAGGTTGTACATATGTTGACGTGGCATGCTAACTGGTATGTACGGATGATGACGTGGTATGTTGATTGGACCGTACAAATGATGATGTGGCATATTGATTGGGTTGTACGGACGCTGATGTGGCAGGCAACTAGCATGCCCCTAATTGGCGTGGCATGGTTACATGGTTGCCATGTGGACTACTCAGGGGTCACCACCTCGCATGCCTAATTTTCCAAAAAGGAGCTTATCACCTCTGAAATGGTCGGGCGGGTGGATCGAACTCTTGATCTTGTCAGTAACGACCAAATGTTCTATTGTTGGGCTATAGGTGGAGCTTGATACAGATAGCCACAAATCTTTTTTTAAAGTGGTTTGTTTGTAACAATATGCCAAAGACGAGAAAGAGGACAGATACATAAGTTATCCGGTTGTGGGTTGTGCTCCAGGGTTTGAGCACTGCCGCCTCCACCTGCTAGCATTCGGTCCACCATGGCTCCCTCTGATGGAGGGGATCCGCTTCCTGGATCCTAGACCTCGAATCTGTTGGCCTTAATCTCTTCCTATGCAAAGACGCACAAAGCAAACCCCTCTCGTTTTGTCAAAAAATTGACAAAAATTCCCCAAGGTTGTTGTGCATGCTCCTTCGGCGCGGCCTCTATCTCTTAGACTAGCGAAGAGAGGACTAATCAGGCAGTTCATAGGACTCTGGCCCTCCCCAAAATCCATGCACCTCTGGTTGGAATTGAACTGGCCCAAGTTGATCCAGGGACAAATGTCGGTGGCCTTCTGCGGTACTGGTTTTTTTGCTTTATTATTTGAAAAAAAAGAATATAGGGACCTGATTTTCTGAAGTGGCCCATATTTCATGGGTGCTCGTGGAATGTATCTCAATAAATGGACGCCTGATTTCAGTCCAGAAAATTATAACCCCTCAGCAGTCCCTGTGTGGGTAAGACTGGCTTTCCTCCCACTTCACTGCTGGAATGACGAAACCATAAGAAGTATTGGAAACTCTTTAGGAAAATATATCGATCGTGTTGAACCATGAGAGGGACTTCAAGCATGTGCTAGGCTATGTGTGGAGGTGGATCTGGAAAAAGGACTCCCACAAGTAATACAACTAAACCTAGATAACTGGTCATACATTCAACAAGTAGATTACGAGCAAATCCCCTTCAAATGTAAAGCTTGTCACAAATATGGACATTTTTCAAAAAACTGCCCTTAGGCCAAGGAGAGTCAAGACGAGGACCCAAAGAAAGATCAATGACAACAACCAAAGCGGAAAAAAGCTAATGGGATAAATCACTCGAATTCTACATAAGGACAGAGAGAAAAATCACCAGATCCGAGAGAAAGATCGTCAGTACCTCCACACAAAGGGGAATCAAGTCATAATCGATATGTCGGGCTCCTAATAGAAGGTAATAGGAAGGAGCTCAGGGAAAGCCAGGTAGAAAACGTTAAAAAGCGACAAGAAGATAAAGGGGAGGAGGTCAAAAAAGGTAAAGAAAAAGAAACCTTGATCATAAGTGGGGATTCCACAACAAAATCATCCCCAAGCCATACCTCGGAGATCCCAGAATTTTCAGAAGATGAGAGGCAAGACACATCTGACAATGATTCTGATCTTGAGGTCACTCAACCAACCATAACAAAAAAACCAGGAAGAGAATCTCAAAGAAATAAAAGAGAATCGATTGTAGACAGAGAAAAAGAACTAGGCATCCAAAAAACATAGGGGAAGCATCAAAAAAAGAAGGCAAATCTTGGAAAAACAAGGTCGTCGAGCACAAGGGAGAAGGATCTCAGCCCTCTAAAGGGGGGGCACCAAAATCCACTGATAAATGATGAAAGTTATCTCCTGGAATTGCAGAGGACTAGGGAGCAGGGATAAAAAAGAAGAAGTTAGAAAACTGTTAAAACTAGAAAAGCCCTCAATCCTCCTACTCCACGAGACAAAAATGAGGGACATGGTAACCCTCCAAGATCTTCAAAAAATATGGAAAAAAGGTGAAGGAAAAAAAATCAATTATAGAGGTGCCTTGGGAGGAATACGTACATTCTGGAATGCGGAAGATTTCAATTTAGAAGACTAGGTGCAATCTCAATTTTGGTTGATGGTTTCCCTAACCAAGAAAACTATATGTATGGTTTATTCCATCATAAATGTCTAAATGACAAATAATTATATGGAAAAAATTGAATGCTGGTAATCCCTCCAGGATCTGGCCATTGAAAACCCCCCTCAAAACTTGATCATTGTCAGGGACTTCAATACAACTAGAGGTTTAAAGAAAAAACAAGGGGGTACTATCGTGAGAGATCAATTCAGAGAAATAATGGACGATCTTATCTCAGATCTAGATCTTTTCAATGTCCCTTATGTTAAAGGGATGTACACTTGGAACAATAGAAGAGAAGGTCCAAGACACATAGCGACAAGACTGGATCGATTCTTAATAAGTAGCTCCTTTCTGGCCCTTCGAGACAAAGCTTTCTCCTCGAATCTCCCTTGGGCAGGTTCGGATCATCGACCTATCATGTTAACATTCGAATCACAAAAAATCAGGGGCCCTATTCCCTTCATATTTAACCCCCTTAGGATGGAGCGGTCAGAGTTCCTTCACTCCATCTCCCAAATTTGGTATCAGTGGATTACAGGATCTCGAAACTATATTTGGGAGCAGAAGCTAAAGCTAGTGAAGGGTCTACTCAAAGATTGGGCAAAAAACTCGATCCAAAATAATGCTAGAGACAAAAAGCTTCAACTCGAAAACCTACAAGAGGAAATGGAGACAAAAGAGATACAACAAAGTCACATTACGATGGAGCAAAAAAATTGACAAGGAATACATGCAAGCACTAGCTAAAGAAGAAATCACCTAGAGATTAAAATACATAAGTCTTTGGTTGAAAGTCGGGGATCAAAATACCTCTTTCTTTCACAGACAGGCAAAAGCCAGAATTTGGGCTAATCAAATTTCTGAAATCAAAACTCCAAAAGGGGAAATTATAAAGGACTTTGATCAAATCAAGCACCAAGCTACAAATCATTTTCCACAAATGGAAGAGCAGAAGATGAAATAGTCAATGCTCTTCTCAGGCACATTTCAGGTAAGATAACAGAGGAAGATAATCTTCATCTTAATAGACAAATTGAAGAAGTCGAAATTCTAAAAGCCATCCACCAATTCAACGAAGACAAAGCTCCGGGACCAGACAGGTTCACCCTGCACTTCTATAAAAAAATGTTGGCATATAATCAAGCATGACTACACCAGAATGATAAGATTTGTCCACAAAAAAAATAAAAATGGGCGCCTCTACTCTGGACTGGTTCAAACCCATTTCTTTATGTAATATCTCTTATAAAATAATAGCCAAAATCATAGCTAACAGGTTGAACCCTCTCCTAAGATCTTTAATTCTTCCAAATCAAGGAGGCTTTGTGGCAGGTCGACATATATGGGACAACTTTATGTTGGTTCAAGAAGCAATTCACTCTAACAACTCTTAAGGAGAACCAGGTATGGCAATAAAATTGTATATGGCAAATGCTTTTGATAAAGTAGAGCATAATTTTCTTTATAAGGTTATGAAAAAAATTGGGTTCAGTCAAGACTTCATTTCCTGGAGGGGAGCTTGCATTGCTTCCCCTTGGATTGCTCCTCTTTTAAATGGAAGACTAGCCCCCTTCTTTAAGGCCTCTAGAGGATTAAGACAAGCTTGCCCACTCTCCCCTCTTCTATATGTGATCATGGCAGAGACTCTTAACCGAACTTTGGAGTGGGAAAGCAACAATGGCTCAATCCCATGAATCAAAATAGCCCAGGGGGTAAAAAGAATCAATCACTCACAATTTGCCGATGACACAATCCTCTTGAGTGGAGCATCAAAAACCATGGCCAGAAGACTAAATCAAGTTCTAGACACTTTCTCATAGTTTTGGGTGGGCTCCTCAATAAGACAAAGTGCCAAAATTATGTTTGGAATGTCTTTGCTGCTACCAGAGCAAGATTCGCTCAAATACTGGGATTCGACATCTCGCTGGACTGAAAAACCTTCAAAAACCCGGGACTTCATCTGTGCCTAAAATCGTTACTTGGTGAGTTCTGGCAACTTTCTCTTCAAAAAGTCAAGGAAAAGATGGAGTCTTGGGGCTCAAGGTGGTTCAATCCAGCGGGAAGGGTGATCCTGATTAAATCAGTCTGATATGCTCTTCCCCTTTTTCAATTCTCTCCCCTCCTGGCTCCAAAGGGAATTCTAAAAGACTTGGCCCAACTCATTCGCAAATTCTTGTGGCAAGGGGGAAAATCCAATTTCAAAAAATTCCACCTTGTGAATTGGGACACAGTCACCCTTCCCCAAGAAAGTGGGGGTCTTGGAATTAGAGACCCCGAAGTGGCCAACTTAGCAATGGGAGCTAAGCTTCTTTGGTGGATAGTCATAGGAAAAAAGGAATGGTGGAAAATGGCTATAACAAAAAAATATAGAACGGGAGGAAGAAAAAGATGCATGAACAACACTCCTGATCCTCAACCTGGATCGCAAATCTGGAAACTAATAAGGGCATTTATTCCCTTCTTTAAGGAGCACCTTTCCTAGATCCAGGGAAATGGAAAAATGATTTGACTTTGGCAAGACCTGATTCTGGGAGTGGATCTCAACTCTTGCGAAGCAGAAATTGGTGACCTGAAAATATGGCTGATAGATGAACACAAAAGCACCCTCTATGACATTTCAGCTTGGAATGAGAATGGCAGATGGAAGGAGTCGAACTTGGGAGGTGTCCCTGATCACTTGAACAATCAAGCTCAAATTATGTTCTCAGCCCTAAAAGGGGCAGTTCCTATTCTCAGAGCCACCCCAGATAGCCGTGGGTGGGGTACAAATGGATACTCGGTAAAATATGGTTATAACATGCTCCTCTCCACTCTAAGGTTGATCAAAACTCAAAAAAATGGAAAAACGTTTGGAGACAAGACTCTCTGCCCAAAATTAACTTCTTCATTTGGTCCCTCTCTCATGGGAAAATTCTAACGAGAGAGAATTTAATGAAAAGACAATTCCATGGCCCCTTCATCTGTCCTCGGTGCCAAAGCAATCAAGACAACATTCATCACCTCTTTTGGAACTACCCTTTTTCGCAAATAGAATGTGGCCTTTGGAGATCTGTCTTGAAAAATAAGATGGCCCTCTGCTCCAAATCCTAGCATGGGGAACTAGGAAAAGTACTATCAGGGATCCTTCTGGGAAAAAATAATCTTTAAATGTATCTAGAGGGTAGTCCCCAAGTTCATATGTTGGCAGTTATGGCTAGCAAGAAACAAACAAATTTTCCAGGGGGTCAAAACCCCCCCACAAAGCGTTGTTGCCAAGGCCAAAATGCTTCTTTCAAAAGTTTTGAATGTTAAATCTCTGACTATAGAAGACCCGTCCAATTGGAACTACTCTGAGAAAGACTGGATGGCTAGTTTTAATCTTCATCCTCGTAAGACTTCACACTCAGCGCAAAGATCGTGCTGGCAACTTCACAATATCCAAAATTTAGATGACTAGATTCAAAAGCAGCAATCCCATACTCTGTGTTTTGATGGCACTTCAGAGGGAAACCCAGGGGAGGCAAGTGCGGGGGGGGGTTCTCTTCAATCCCGAAGGAAAAAGAATCCTAAATTATCAATAGAATCTCGGGATGGACACCAATAACAAAGCAGAGGCCTATGCCTTACTAAAAGGTCTTCAACTTGCAAAGATCCATCAAATCCACACTCTAAATGTCCTAGGTGACTCCAAAACTATAATAAGGTTGATGGTTCACGGGACTGATCCAAAAAACTCAAGCTTAAAATGAATAATCGACCAAATACGAGTTGACTCTCAGCCCATTAATCTAACTTTCTACCACATTATGAGAGAGCACAACAAGGTTGCAGATAATTTGGCGAATGAAGCCATTGGGAAATCGCCTGGAACCATAGGCGTGAAAGGTGTCGAAGCATTACCCCCCTGACCTAATGCACCACATGACCGGGAGACAATGCGTGAAGGTTAGGGGAGGGCCTAGTCAGGGCCCCAACGAATACACAGACAGATGGAATGGGCACATGGAAAGGGGTAGGGGTGGGGTCCCTCGAGGTTCCAGCAAAAGTAGGGACAAGTGGATCGAGCAAGCAGAAAAGGTCGGGGGTGGGGCCCTTAGGGGATTCAACGCACGCACAGCCAGGTGGAGGGGACGCGTGGACAATAGAGCAGGAGGGGAGATGAGGTTAAGGCACGCAGAGTAGGCTAGCGTTAGAAGGAGAAGGTGGTGAGGGTGGAAGGTAAGTCCCATCAACCACTGCGCAACGACGACTAACAAATCAAGTGCGGGTTTCATCATGGTTTGTGATGCTCAAGAGTTTCGTCCTTCAACATTCGTGGGAGCTCAAAAATTTAAGGATCTGCAGTAGATGGACAAGGCATGCGATAGTCCAGTCACACAGTTTAAGCATCGAGGTGACTCCAGGTTCATCTCCAAGTCTGGAAACATGGAGGCCGAAGGTACAACGTATATGGAAGATTTCGCGACCTTTTTGGCTGGCACAAATTCACCATTAAAATTCCTCGCCCTGGTCTCCTTCTAGCTTATTCCTCGCCCATACTGTAACTTAGAGGGCTCAGTTGGTCCTGTCCTTCCCCTCCCAACGCTTTGAGTTTTCTCTTCGTTTGGTCCTACTTTTCAGTCACCACACCCTGTCTTGATTTTTTGCTCGGAGCCTGTTTCAGACGGTCCCGCAAACTCTAGACTCTTTGGACCCGCCTCTGCACCTTCCCTTACACAACTTTATTTTTTCGTCCTTCTTGTGGCCTCTGTACATGTTGGATTTGCCCGCTCTCTCCTTTTTCCATAGACCTACCCTCTTGCTGAGGCCTAGTGGCTTCACCAACAATTTGGATGCAACTTATAGACTCCCAACGCTCGCAGCCATGTAAGGTGGTAAAGACTTCTTCACGGATTCTAGACAATTGGATGAGGATTCAATTGAGGAAGAATGCATAGGCTGTTGCAGGATGAGAATTCAGCTTGGAGCTCTCAGCTCTACTGGGACATTTGAACTTGAAACTTTGTCCCAACACAGTCACGTGATAGAGAGACTCCAAGATGAGAGCTATGCTCAAAGGAGACAAATTGAGGAACAACGCAGCAACATAGAAGCAATGCAACGACGTCTGGACCAACTGGAAGGAGTGCAACATCAACCAAGCAAGCCGGAAAGTCAACAGGGAGCATCGAAAAATGAAAATTCAATTTCAGTGAATCAAATTCTAGATCTTAATGAGCCTCATCCAAAAGCAATTCTAGAGCATCAACAGATCAAATTAGAGTCGGGTAGTTAAGCCCTGTAAAAAAATTTGCTACCATGTTTTGTTTATCGTTATGTATTAATGGTATCTTCTATCGACTGTACTCGGTGAAATACAATCACGACAGTTTTGTTAGGAAAGGAGGACGCACCATCAAAATTGTTTTTGTTTCAAATCCTCCAGATGTTATAGCCTTTACTTTAGTAGGTACTTCTCGAAGGCCTGTAATGGCCCCTCTTTTGTAAATCGGTGGATTCATCCACACTTTTAATATATTTTTCCCAGTTTCTGTTAAAAAAAAAACAATATGCCAAAAACGGAGGTTCGTGGGCTTGACCCCGTGACCTTCGCCCAAACGACTAATGGTATAACCATTGCACCAACACTTGTGCCTTGTTATGGCACCCAAATATATTCTATTTGTTATTAAAATATTGTATAGCCCATAAAATCTGATCGATCGTGGATTCGACCATGTGACCTATGGTATATTAACCCAATGTTTTTACCATTATGCCAAGCATATGGATTTTGAAAGGATTTGACCCAAATTTGTTTTATAGTGCAATTTTGTCGTGCTTTTGAAGGAATTAGTGGTTTAAGGCTAGATTTGGAAAGCCATACTATGGAAGGTGGTTTAGCTAGCAAACCACAATTTTGTAGCAAAGCTAAGGACATATTTGTATGCAAGTTCAAGGTTGGAATAATTGCATCAGTGGCTTTTCATTGAAAGGTTTTTGCTAAGTATTCATTATTATACATAAGTATTTCTTGTATAATTGAAGGACCAAACATTTTCAAGCCTTTTTTATAGTAGGAAGAGAGGGGGAATTGGTTCCCAACTATTTTACAGCCTTCCTAGAGAGGTCGAAGACGTTTGATTGTAGGCTGCAGATCCATTTGTAATGCAATAAAGGATATGAAGTGCTTCACATTATATTAATAGAGCGGTTGCACGATTGAAGCGGGCCCATAGATGTATCCCACGATGGGTAAACTTCATTATCAACTTGTGTTTTTATTCTTTCTGTCGTGCATTTCTTCAATTTATCCTTTCAATTGTGCTTTTAAACTTTACAATTTAAGTTAAGACAACTTACACTTAAATTATTTGCAAATCAAATCAGTGAATTTCATATCAATTTTTAGCCAGTGGGCACCTATATGTAATACCATGGGCTTCAAAATCCATGGGCTCATAAACCACCATCAGGTAAATTCTTGTTTTCTAGGACGAAGACCGCTTCATTCCTTGATTCTAGGAGATAATTCTTATGTCATGGCTAGAGAGCGCACTTGAGTGAGAATATTATTCTCCTAGATAATTGCACACTTTTCCTTATGTCTTGAGTTCTATTACTGTTCATGGAGTCCAATTATGCATGCATGAATTCTCACTTGTGCATGGTTAGCTCCATTTATGACTAGCTAACTCCATTTATGGCTAGTTAGTTTATACTAAGAGGGAGTTTTTTTTTTTTTTTATTACAGGTGCATGCACTAGAAGCTCAACCCAATGCACATTACTCCACTCTCCTAGAGTTTCTTATAAATATGTACTCATGACATTCAATTTAATATGTAGTGTTTATACAATTCTATTTGTTCTCTCATTCTTGCTTCTCTCTCTCTAGTTCTTTTGCAAGCTTTGTGTGAATTTTCTCTAGTTAGGTTTTTTGTGAAAGGTTTCATGGTTTCACCTAAACTTTGCATGGTATCATAGCCTTGGGTTATGTTAACCCCTATATTTTCATCTAGGAAAATCTTTAGGGTTAAGAGCCAACATGCATTATTTTGGCTGGCATTCTAAGAATATCCCATAGTTTAACACTTGTGTTGAGCAAGAGGTTGGTTCTCGTCTGAGGCAAGTATATGATTAATACATGGTTGTTTGATTCAGAGTTAAAGCATGCTTGATTTCCCATGCATTTGAGAGAGATGTTCTACATACAACACGTGTTGCTACCTTTTAAAAGACATAGTTTGAGTGGGTCTCTTGATAGTTTGGAGCAATTCTGAGCATACAAGGATGGTCCTTGCATGATTATAGGCCCTTCCGAGCGACATGCAAGAACTTTCTATTTTTAGTAGTTTGAGCTCCACTCCCCAGATTCATATTATGAGTGCATATTATTGATCTTTGAGACATTCTGAGTTTTTTGGACCTCTTCCAGGATGATTTGGCACATATTTCTATTTTTAGCAGGTTGACCACTAGGGCTCGTAGGTTGATTCTAATTGTGGATTCAGATTCCTTGTAGAAAAATTGAATCTAATGAGTATAAAGTCATGGACACATAGACGACTTTCTATTTTTAGCAATATATGTTTTTAGCAATGGACATATAGTGGTGGTATCCTAACCATCTTGATCATTTGTGGAGAGTTTGGGTTAGTTTCGACAAGTTCAAATTTTTGGGACTAGATGGTTATTTTTGGAAATTTCTATATGTAGCAGTCGTCATCATCTCCAGCAGTGGCAAGTGGCAAGCTCAAATTCCGACATGTGGTAGAGTTTCAATAAGATGTGGCATCATTTGATTAAGAGCACATAGGATGAGGTGGCACTTCCATGGAGAAAGTTTAGCCAATCAGACTAACTTTTCTCACTAACTCTTCTTCACCCACCATAAAATCATTTTTCGTGCATTAAAAGTCCCTAAAACCATTTTATCCATTCCTCTTAAACCACTTCCCTCCAACTCTATTCTATTCTAATCCTAAACCCACATCCTCTTAACTATGTCCTAATCCTAAACCCACTTATCCATATCACTTTAATTAAATTAAAGCATGCCCTTTTAATCAATTAAACAAATAAATCCTAAACCCACTCCCCTTTCCACTCTACCTTCACTCACCTTTATCGTAAACCCCATTCACTTAACCTCTTTATCCTACCTTCATTAAATTAAAGTGTCACTTTATTAGTCCTTGCCGTAGGCATAGAGGGACTATAGCCATTGATAATTCATTGACTACCTGTTAGTTTGTCCTTTGACCACAAATATTTGCATAATATGTATTTTTGGAGCTAGGGAACTAAAAACATAGATTTTTATATAATAAAAAGTACCATATATGTATTGATCTAATTGGATAAGAGATTGGAGGTCTTATTGCTGGCTTCGCTATTCCCAATGTTTTATATGGTAACATATCCAAACTTTTTTATCGTATATAGTCTTTTTGAATCATATATTTTTCCTATGTATTGCTTTAAGGTGGATTAATGCTAACATTAGTTCGAATGTTTGTCTTAGCATTTTTTGCTACGTGAATATGTTCGTAAGTATTTATTTGTACTAATCATATTGAAATGTTTAAATATCCAAGCTTTGTAGTGATCGAGAATTCCAAAGTTTATAACGTCCTTGTTGCATGTATTTGTATTGAAATGTATTGACACTTTTTTTGAAGTGCTTGAATAGGCCTGACAGCTTAAATGTTTACATGATACGAGGTCCTCCAACAGGCCTGACAACTTAAATGTTTGCATACCGCGAGGTCCTTACATAGCCTGATAGCCTTAAATGTTTATCTAAATATGTTTCTCGAAGTACATTTTTCCTCGAAATTTTCCATATAATGTTGGAGTGATTTTGCACAATATTGTTGTCCACCGACAATTGAATATGCATTCTATGTTTTATCCTTCTTCTAGCTTTGCAATGCAATTTTGTCATCGTTGAAGCTACATACATTGTTTACTGGTTCAGTAAGTGCTTCTTTTTCGCTAGTTCGTCGATTGCTGCTTGTTGTTGTTTGGTTCACAATTCAACCTGCGCTTCTGCCTTTCATCGTTTCGGAGTAAGTTTCCATGCCATGGTTTCATTTTATGTTCCTTGTTTGTTGTTCAATGTTTGCAGTTTGGAAGTAAGAATGTTTGCTTATTTCTACTGGCATTGTCGTCGTATGTTTCTGATTCCTTCTGTGCTTCAGCTGCAGTTTCGTAATCTTTGGAGATACATATGTTGTTTACTGGTTCAGTGGTGTTCCTTGTTCACTGGTTCGTTGGTTCATGGGTTGTTGGTTCTGTTTGTTTGGCCCGGGTTTATGATTTGGGGTTGTGGGGCTGCAGTTGGGCATGTTCGTGCTTTCTTGTTGGTTTGGTGCTTGTTGTTTTCTTTTTGTTTGATTCGGCTTTGCAGGGTTGGGGTCCTGCGCTAGTGGTTGGAGTTTTTTTTTTTTGTTGGATTATTATTGTTTTTTGGCCGCTTTACGGTGTTCAGCCCCTGCACCATGAGTCAACATGCAGTTGTGTTATTTGCCCTGTTTGGCGAGGTCAATATCTGTTCTACTATGAGATTTTGCTGGTGCTTTAGTGCTGGCATGAAAGAAAATAGTTGCATAAAAAATACTTCAAGAAGTGCATGTGTAATTGCAATATCCGTTGTTTTTTTGTTAAAATAAAGCATACACGTGTTGCGTTTATAAACCATGTTTGGTAAAATGTGTCCATATGACAATACATGCTCTTTGTCCTTTTCACAAACTGGTGTGCCCACGATACAATCTGTCTTGTGCTTGAGATATGATATGTACAACAAAGATTCTGCAAAATTATATTTCCATGTCTGGAAGCATATTTGGTTTGTTTGCCACAGAAAACCAAAATCTTGTATGGTGGGCACAACAGTCTATGTGGAGGATAAAGAACATGTATTTCCATTGGTGGAAGCATATCTGGATACTTTTCCATGGAAAACCATAAATCGTTTAGCTACGGCCATGCAATTTCGTAATATTTTGTGGCTTGTAATATATTTTCGGTAGGGAAAAAGAAATTACACATTCATAGCTATGGATGGAGAAACACAAAGGTTCATGTTTCTACCTATCTTTTAGCCTGTTCGTTGAGTCTCTTTTACTGTATGTACATGTTACTTGTTGTTCGGTGCATACCAGCTTCCATTCATGTTCATTGTATTTTGTGCGTTCCCACATTCAAACAAACATAATAGCTGGAGAAAATGACGGAGTCTTGACTACATCACTTGAAGAAGATATAGAAAGGTGCACGCTTGTATTGTTATTTCATATTGCGTTGTTTTGTATTTCATTTATTATCTGTATATATGTTCACCTAGTTTATTGTATCTTCATTACATGCATTCCTGCATACTAACCTACTTCATGTCCGTTGTGTTTTCACTACATTGCTACATTTAAACAAACAGAATTGCTGAAGAGGACGATGAAATGTTTGGCGAGAATGTAGTCGAGGAATTACACAAGTGGATAAATGTGCTCTTATTTCATATTCCAATGTTCATTTTTTCATTTACTGTTTGTATATTTGTTGTGCTTCTTCTGCTGCTTTGCACCTTTTTTTGATTTTTATTTTTTTCTCCTTCTTTTCTTCCTTCAAATATAATATATTCTGCGTATTTTGCTTGCTGTTACATTGGAATAATTAGACCTGTTTCTCTTTCTTTTACATGGTTGTGTTCATACTAACTTGCCTTCATGTCCATTGCATATTCAACGTTGGTACCTTGGAAGAAACAGGTTGGTTGGACAGGAAGATGAATTGTTCTGTGCAATAGCAGAGGGTTTTGTGGTCCAATCTTCTAAAAGGTATACCAACTGTGCTGGTAAATTAAATATACAAACGGGGTGGGGGCATATAATATTAGAGTTGAAAATGATGGTTTGGCAGCAATGGCCCTTTCTGCCCTCCCTATTTCTACTTTTTCCATTTTCTATTATCCCTTTTGTTTTTTAATTGATCTACTTAGTGGTCTTTCTGAAAATGCTTTGGTGTGCCAGTTGGCGGACTAACGGTTTCACATCTATGGTCGTGCTTCTACCTTATTCCATACTTACCCACTTTGTCAATTGCGGGTGCCAAGCTGGCGGGTTCAAGATTGCTCCCCTGGCTTCCGGGGGTCCGCGATATACAGATTGGTCGTGGTGCCCCACCCTCACGCCCTGTTTACTGTTACACATTTTTTCCAGTTAAAAAAATCAGATGCATACAATTTTACGCTTATCTAGTCCTTCTGATGGACAATATACAATGCATATGCTTGTTTGGTCCTGATGTTCATCTGCACATGCTTGCATCAGAAAAAAGTTAGACTAGTGACATGGCCACGAGCAGTCAGTCATCCCAGAGATCAATAGACCGAAAAGGCCAAAGGTAAAGATGCATACACTCTGCTCTTAGTATGTTTACTAGACAAATATTCTTGGCTGTTTATTCATCTATGGCATGGTGAATATGTTGATGTCATCTGGAATGCATGGTTTGCAGTTCACAAGAAGTATCAACAAGTACAAGCAAGACGTCGAACATAGCGCATGTTCCGCAGACTAAGAGGTGTGGTTGAAAAACTCTGGCTCCATAGTTCATCGAAGCTATGCATGTACTTGTAGATTTATGCCCGTGAAAGAAGAATGCAAAAAAAAAAAAATGCACACTACCATTCACTTTAGTTTTCCTGTTCAAAAATTGTCACCAGGTCTAGAGTTGTAACACCCAAAGTACTATCAATAGAGGGCTTGAACAACCGCCGAACTAGACAAGTGTTCGTCAGAGACATAATGGTCATCTATAACACCTACTTGGACAAGGCAAACAAAACTAGATCCATTATGCATGCTGACATGATAGACAAGGAGGCCACAATGACAGTGACACTGGGTATTCCTATACAACTTGTCCATAAACATGTAGAAAAGATATTGTCGGGTAATGAGATATCCATTACAAATTTTAATATATTGCCCAAAATAGTATATGACCGTGGTGATTGTGATTGGATTATTTCACTCAACGAAACAAGTATTGTGGAAAAAATTATGATTGTTCAGAATATCGTTTCGTCCTGGACGCGACTGTCAGCCGGCTTGCACAGAGTAGTGATATTTACCCAATCGGAACCATTGGCGCAACTGTCACACTGGCGAGAAAACTTGGCTCGCAACACATTCTCCATATAAAGGATGGAGAGTTGCACAACGACAAGGCAATGGTACCACTTTCCATATCCACTTTTGTCCTTTACTTTCGCATGTGCATGTATCTTGGGTAAGTTACACAAATATTGCACTGTTCCATGTTGCAACTGCAATTGTTCAATGCCTATTCAAATTTGTTTTCGTCAATGGAGCAACAATTGCATAGAGGGAAGATTCAACTTATGCTCTTCAAAAATATAACAAAGAAAAGGGATGTTAGAGAAATGATCTTTCAGACAACGTTTGTAACATAGTTGCGAGGAGATATAGTACAGGATCTGAAGAAACTAGCTAGCTCTACAACTGTTGTGCGTATACATCCACAAAATCATCCTCACTTTGCTTATACAAATAACCTTCACCAAATTTTTGCGGCTTGTTTTATTTTATTTTATTTTATTTTATTTANTGCAGTTGTGTATTATATTGTTCAATGTATTAATTCATATGCTCGGGTTCCCAAGTTGAAGGTGTTTTAGTTGCATCGAATGCGTACTCGACCCCCTTTGAACTTGTATGTGCGAAATGCAACTCTCATGCTTCTGCCTCCGCTTTGATAAGTGATAATACGATTGATTGTCTGCGATGCGATGAAAAATGTCCATATATATATGGACATTGCCTCAATGCTGCCATCCGAACCGTGGGCAACACAATCGTGCATTGTACGGTTAGGCAACCTCTATTACAAAATGTGCTTCCTAAGTTGGCAGAATTGTCGTATGAAACATATCTATAGAAAAAGGCAAGCAGTGTCTACATGCTGCACGATTTTCGGATACACTGCAAATTTACCTTAAATGAGGACAATGTAATTTTGTATATCGGCTGAAGAAGGGAAAAAAAATATCGAACTTTGGCAGGAAACGAGAATACCTCATGTGTCTTTGTAATATTTCTTCAACATCCAGATCAATGTTCGTCGGACTCAACTACTTGGGATTGCATGCGCATAAGATTGTTCGGTCAAAAAATGGGAAGCATGGCAACAAACCCCGTATAGCCCACAAGCCCGGTTATTTTCTATTGGGTACATATACCAGATGTAAGAGAAAACGAATGCCACGACGTATTTTCTTTATTTATCAAATTGTTTGATGCAAAGGTCAATGAGTCCTGCTCTATGGAACCTTGTGGGAATTTGCTTGCGGCCTTTTTGGAGTTTAATTGGTTCTTGGTTGTATGTTTCGTTTGTCAATTTGTATATCGCGAGACTCCGAGTGTTGTTTGGAGGACACAGAACAATAGAATTGCAATTTTTTAGCCAGCTAGCCCGCAAATCCACCTGATAATTTCTATGGCGCTGTGACGCAAATGTAGTATGTGGCTTGTTTTAACATTTTTCCTTGATTGATGAACTTGGTAAAATTAATCTCCTAGAATAATTTGAAATCAATGAATGTATACTGTGCGAAGTCCAATTGTGTTATCATATCAACAAGAGGCCCTTAAAATTCAAATTGGTCGTTGTTATGCTTGCAGTGATAGAATTTTAAAAAAACTTTGTTTTTTTTTTCCCTTCATTTCTTTTAAAATACACGACCCCGGTTATTTTCTATTGAGTACATAAACCAGATGTAAGAGAAAACGAATGCCACGACGTCTTTTATTTGTATATCAAATTGTTTGATGCAAAGGTCGATGCATCATGCTCTATGGAACCTCGTGGGAACTTGCTTGCGACCTGTTTGGAGTTTAATTGGTTCTTGGTTGTATGTTTCGTGTGTCAATTTGTATATCGCGAGACTCCGAGTGTTGTTTGGAGGACACGGAACAATAGAATTGCAATTTTTTAGCCAGCTAGCCTGCAAATCCACCTGATAATTTCTATGGCGTTGTGACGCAAATGTAGTATGTGGCTTGTTTTAGCATTTTTCCTTGATTGATGAACTTGGTAAAATTAATCTCCTGGAATAATTTGAAATCAACGAATGTATACTGTGCGAAGTCCAATTGTGCTATCATATACACAAGAGGCCCTTAAAATTCAAATTGGTCGTTGTTATGCTTGCGGTGATAGAATTTTAAAAAAACTTTGTTTTTTTTCCTTCATTTCTTTTTAAATAAGCGATTTAACATCCTTTGATAATTTTATGTAATTAAATTGTACAATATCAATATTTAATATTAATAATTTTGTATTTGAAAATAATGTTTTTAGATAATGTTAGATAGGATGACCATCCATAAACAATCGCAATCTTAAGCCCACCAGTCTTGGAATCCGTATGTCAATTTGTATGTCGCGGAACTCTGAGTGTTGTTTGGAGGACACGGAAAAATAGAAGTGCAATGTTGAGCCAAACAACCCGCAAGTCCGCCTGTCAATTTGTATATCGTGGAACTCTGGGTGCTATTTGTAGGACACTGAATAATAGAGGCTGAATTTTGAACCCGCCAGCCCGAGAACCCGCGATCCAAAAAGTGACTAAGTATGGAATGAAGGATCCGTACATGCTCTATAAAATCTCATGTCCATACTTTATAAAAGTACATATTTGGTATGTATTGCTTGTTTCTCGAAAAATTTCTAGGTGTGGAAGTTGGCGGATGCACGTGTTCAGATTTCCACTTACTTTTATATCGCCAGCCCGACCGACTGTTTCGCCGTTTCAAATTGTACAATTTTTTTTTGTCTAATTAAATTGTACAATATCAATATTTAATATTAATAATTTAGTATTGAAAATAATGTTTTTAGATAATGTTAGATAGTTGATAGGAATTACCATCCGTAAACAATGGCAATCTTGAGCCCGCCAACCCTGGAGTTCGTCTGTCAATTTGTATATCGAGGAGCTCTGAGTGCTGTTTGGAGGACACAGAACAATAGAAGTGCAATGTTGAGCCATCCAGCCCGCAGGTCTGCTTGTCAATTTGTATATCGCGAAATTTTGGGTGCTATTTGTAGGGCACAGAACAACAACGACCCAATTTTGATCCCGCTAGCCCGACAACCCATGATTCAAAAAGTGGCTAGGTATGGAATGCAGGATCCGTACATGCTCTACTAAATCTCATGTCCATACTTTATAGTCATATTTAGTATGTATTACTCATTTTTCGGAAAATTCCTTGGTACGAAAATTGGCGGATTAACGTCTTCAAATTTCACTTACTTTTATATCACCACCCCGACCGACCGCTTCCCCGTTTCATATTGTATAACCTTTTTGGCTCACAGTTTTTCCGAATAGGCGAGTTACCGGATCGACGGGTTCAAAATTGATAATTTATGTAATTAAATTGTGCGATATCAATATTTAATAATTTAGTGTTTGAAAATCATGTTTTTTTATAATGTTAGATAGTTGATAAGGATGCCCATCCATAAACAATGGCAATCTTGAGCCCGCCAGTCCTAGAGTCCGTTTGTCAATTTGTCTATCGTGGAAGTCTGACTGTGGCTTGGAGGACACGGAAAAATAGAAGTGCAATGTTGACCCAGACAACCTGCAAGTCTGTTTGTCAATTTGTATATCACGGTACTCTGGGTGCTGTTTGTAGCGCACGAAACAATAGAGGCCCAATTTTGAGCCCGCCAGCCCGAGAACCCATGATCCAAAAAATGGCTAAGTATGGAATGAGGGATCCATACATGCTCTATAAAATCTCATGTCCATCGTTTATAAAAGTACATATTTAGTATGTATTTCTCGTTTCCTCCGAGTGTTGTTTGGAAGACACGGAACAATAGAAGTGCAATGTTGAGCCAGCCAGTCCGCAAGTTTGCCTGTCAATTTGTATATCGTGGAACTCTGGGTGCTATTTGTAGGATATAGAGCAGTAGAGGCCCAATTTTGAGCCCGCCAGACCGAGAACCCGCGATCCAAAAAGTGGCCAAGTATGGAGTGCGAAATACATACATGCTCTATAAAAATCTCATGTCCATACTTCATAAGAGTACATACTTAGTATCTATTACTCGTTTTTCAAAAAGTTTCTAGGTGTGGAAGTTGGCAGATTCACGTGTTCAAATTTCACTTACTTTTATATCACCAGCCCGACCGACCGCTTCCCCGTTTCATATTGTAATAAACGAATATAAACTGGCCCAAGTCCAATTGTTCTATCACATGAACACGAGGCCCTTAAAATTCAAATAGCCCGCTTGTCAATTTGTATATCGCGGAACTCTAGGTGTTATTTGTAGGGCAGGAAAAAACAGAGGCCCAATTTTGAGCTCACCAGCCCGAGAACTTGGGATCCAAAAAATGGCTAAATATGGAATGAGGGATTCGTACATGCTCTATAAAATCTCATGCCCATACTTTATAAAAGTGCATATTCAGTATGTATTACTGGTTTCTTGGGAAAATTTCTAGGTGTCGAACTTAATGGATACACGTGTTTAGATTTCCACCCACTTTTATATCACCAGCCCGACCGATCTCTTCCCCGTTTCATATTATACAAAAATTTTGGAACACAAGTTTCTGAATATGTGGGTTTTTCTTTTAAATAAGATATTTATCATCCTTTAATAATTTTATGTAATTAAATCGTAGAATATCAATATTTAATATTAATACTTTAGTATTGAAAATAATGTTTTTAGGTAGTGTTAGATAGTTGATAGGGATCACCATTCGTAAACAATCGCAATCTTGAGCCCGCCAGCCCTAGATTCCATCTGTCAATTTGTATATGGTGTCAGTCCAAGTGGTGTTTGAAGGACACAAAAAAATATAAATTCAATGTTGAGCAAGCCAACCCGCAAGTCCACATGTCAATTTGTATATCGCAAAACTCTTGGGTGTTATTTGTAGGACACAGAACAATAAAGGCCCAATTTTGAGCCTGCCAGCCCGAGAATCCGCGATCCAAAAAGTGGCTAAGTATGGAATGCGGGATCAGTACATGCTCTATAAAATCTCATGTACATACTTTCTAAAAGTACATATTATGTATTACTTGTTTTTTTCGAAAAATTTCTTGGTGCAGAAGTTGGCGGATTCACGTCTTCAGATTTCACTTACTTTTATATCACTAGCCTGACYGACCGCTTCCCTGTTTCATATTGTACAAACCTTTTTGTCTAATTAAATTGTACAATTTTTATATTTAATATTAATAATTTAGTATTGAAAATAATGTTTTTAGATAATGTTAAATAGTTGATAGGGATTACCATCCGTAAACAATCACAATCTTGAGGCCGCCAGCCCTGGAGTCCATTTGTCAATTTGTATGTCGCGGAATTCCGAGTAATGTTTGTAGGACACGAAACAATAGGAATGCAATGTTGACCTAGCTAGCCCATAGGTCCGCTTGTCAATTTGTATATTGTGGAATTCTAGGTGCTATTTGTAGGCCACAGAACAATAGAGGCCCACTTTTGAGCCCGCCAGCCCGAGAACCTGCTATCCAAAAAGTGGCTAAGTATGGAATGCGGGATCCGTACATGCTCTATAAAATCTCATGTTCATACTTTATAGTATATATTTATTGTGTATTACTCGTTTTTCATAAAATTTCTAGGTGCGGAAGTTGGTGGATTCACAAGTTCAGATTTCACTTACTTTTATATCACCAGCCCGATCGACAGCTTCCTCGTTTCATATTGTACAAAATTTTTGGCTCGCGGTTTTTCGAATAGGCGATTTACCCGTTAGGCGGTTTCAATATTGTGTTTCCATTGTTCTGCCGCTTGCAAACAACACCCTGACTTCCGCGACCCACAAATCAACAAACAAATTGAAATAAAAGAATATATGCTATGCGAAGTCTAATGGAACAATCATATGAAGGAGAGGACATTAAAATTCATATTCGTCGTTGTTATACTTGTAGTGAAGCTGACAGTGCATAAAATTTACTTAAACATCCAAAAAATAATTGTCTTGTAGCTTTTCGATGCTTCTCTTATACAAACAGATCCTGGAAACTATAAAGATCGCTCGATGTACCTATTCCTTGATTGAAGAACCTGTTAACATGTTTAATGCACTCCATAGTTACTATTAAGACCAATTCTCGCTTCCGAAAATTGCCATCCACTTTCTCTTTTCTCTCTGCTTTCCCTTTCTTTACTTACTCATTTTTCGAAAAATGTCTAGGTGCAGGGTTTTCTGCCCTGGGTATATCTTTTGCCCTTTATTTTTTGTAACTCACTCGACCGCTTTCCATACTTGGGCATTTCTTGGAATTTGTTTCGTGGGTTAGCGAGTGCACGAAATGTACAATGCTTCGTGGCAATTCGCCATCATCGCTACCTTCGTACTTGTTTCCATATATGCAATAATTAAGCTTTAATGCAAGTAGTTCATCCTGCAGGAACTATTAAGATTGCCATTAATGTCCAGAAGGCCGGAGAAGATTTTTCATTACTACGAATTAAACCAAGATTTGCGGAGAAGTGTGTTATCCTTTCCAAGTATTCATTTCAAACATGATGCAATCTGTTTTTGTGCACAAGCGGGTTGGCGCCTTTAAGAAATATCTAATTCTTCATCTCTCTTTGTCGTCACCACGACCTTCGCACTTTTCTCTAAATATGCAATTAGTGAGCTTTAATGGTAATAGCTCATTCCGCACGAACCCTGGAGATTGTCATTGATCTGCGAAACACTCGAGGAGATACCATAATTTGCGGAGGCTTATATTATCCCTCCCTAATTTTCATTTCAAACATCATCTGGAGCAAACAGAAACTCTTGTTAACTTGTGGCAACAGTTCTGTCCAGATACAATAAACACATTCGGCCATAATGGCCAGAGGTTCCACTCTTCCAAGACATATTCTTACTACTCATCTCCCTATGCCCAAGAGATAAAAAGGAGATGGTCCCTTGGTACACCGAGAGATATATTTCAAGCCAAAGAATTCCAAGGCAACCTTACATGGTCTGAGAACCTGCCCAGTTCCATTGATGGCTGGCGCAGAGGTTGATGTCATGGATTCTGAGCCGAAAGAAGATGATCTAATGGGCGATGATACGACAATGGATGATGGCAATGCAGACACTGTTCCCACTCCTGTGCCCAAATTGAAATCAACCATAACGGGCGGAACTTCCCGGCTCAGTGATGGCGGTCCTGAGAACACCAAAAGGAGTTTCAGAAAAGAAACTAACGCTGAACGTAATAGTTGCTTTACAACTCGAAAGTAGGAATTCCAGAGGTCCAAATTAGTCCATTCTTGGCGGAAGAGTTTCACTGTAAAGAAATGATATGTTGATGTTCCCAGCGATATATTTCAAGCCAAAAAATTATTCAGTTGCGGGACTATTGTGTTGTTCTTTGGATATACAATTAACATCTTCAGGAATCAGGTCCAGAACTGTCACTGATGCAAGGCATATTTCTACTAGTCATCTCCTTCCACCCAGAATGGACTAATTTGGGCCTCTGAAATTGCACGTGCAACTTGTGTCCCTGAAGTTTTTTTGACTATGCAAAGGCGGTTTCTAGTTGTGTCCTAACTTTCAGTTAAGGGCTATTCCATTTGCCCTGCAACATTTTTCATCTTCTTCGTCACGGGAAGCTTTTGAAAACTATCAATTTTACCACAGGATGATTCATAGACGAGAAAGCTGCAAGGATCCTGCATACTGCGGATCCCGTGCCTGTGTTTGTGGCATATACGTTCAATGTTTTGGCCCAAAGAACTGAGTCCAATTTCTAGGGATAGATGTACAATACTTAGTGTTTTTTTTTTTTTTTTAAATTGATTTGCGATTAAAAAAAATTACCTTGGAGTCTTCGTTGTTGCGTCTTTTCTGGATTTAACGCCTGTTCTCATTGGCATGGTTCGGTGGTCTTGCAGTTCTTCGATATTGTGTTTACTTAGGTTATTTTTTCTAAGATGTAACATGTAACAATTCTATGATAATGTACTGTGTCAATCCACCAGGCTTTTATGCAAACAAAAAAATGGACTACACACAGTTTTAAACCAACATTCAATTATATTCGTAATGCAGATACAACATAGCAATACCAATGTAATCATCATTCTTGTTTCCAAACATACAATTATTAAGTTCTAATGCTAACAACCCATTATGCAAGAAGTTTAATACTTAAGTTAATATGTTACAGTCATGGAAGAATGTGTCAAAAACACACTTACTCCCACACGCTCCAATAAAATCTAATCTTTAACAAAGCATTTGTTGATAATTAGTAGAAAATGAAGTTAATGTCTTACATTCATGGAAGAATGTATCAAGAACATACTTACACACACGTGTTGCAATAAAATCTAATCTTCAACAAAGCATTTGCTGACAATTAGTAGAAAATGATGGTTTTGCAACAATGGGGCTTCTTTGAAACCAATTTGCGCTTACGAAAACTGCCCTCTGCCTTTCTATTTTCTCCCTCTTTTATCCCCTGTAGTTTCTCTTCCTGGTTACTTAATTATATATATATTTTATTCTTTTTTCTTTTCTTTTTCCCGAAAATGCCTTGGTGGGCAGCTTGGCATATTCACGTGTTTTTGCCAAACACTTCCCCTTTCTCTAAATTGGCCCTCTATTGTTCTGTGTCCTACAAGTAGCACCCGGAGTTCCACGATATACAAATTGACAGGCGGACTTGCGCGTTTGTTGGCTCAACATTGCACTTCTATCTTTCTGTGACCTCCAAACAACATTTGGAGCTCCACGATATACAAATTGACACACGGGCTCCAGGGCTGGTGGGCTCAAGATTGCCATTGTTTACGAATGGAAAAGTGCTAAAACGAGCCATACCACATTTGCGTCACATAAGCTATATTAAAGGGCACAACATTTCCTCTATAGTTTTGTGTCCTACAAACAACACCCAAAGTTCTGCACTATACAAATTGACAGCCAGACTTGCGGGCTGGCTGGCTAAAAAGATGACTTGGAGTTCCATGATATACAAATTGACAGACGAAGCATACAACCAAGAACCAAGTAAACTCGCAGATCATATTCCTAGTCGTTGTTTTCTGTGCCCGCCACCTTCACACTTCTTTCCAAGTATATATCTTGGCAGCAAAATGGGATATCTATTACAGATGTGAATATATTCGCCCTTCTTTACCGTCTTCTATACTTAGCCAAATATATGTTTCTCTTTTCCCTGAACTTTATCTTTCTCGTCACTTATTTGTTTTTTTTTAAATCTCTGGTTGCACGCGTGGGTGGCCTTGCGGGTCCTCACGTCTTTTGTGGAACTATTGTCTCCCCATTTTGAAGCTCATCTGTCTGCTTTTCATACTTCACCATCTCTTTAAATTTCTTTCGCAGATCGTCGTTTTGGCCGGTTCAAGAAATATTCAGTTCCTAATCGTTGTTTTCTGTGCTCCCGCCCTTTTGTAATTAGCAATTATATATAAGATCTTATTTCTAGGCATGCAATTAGCAAGCGTTAATTTCAAACATCATGGAATGTCATTTGCGCATCATCGGGTTGGTCCGTTCACGAAAATTTCAATCCTCGCTTCCGAGAACGAGTCTTCCTGACCGTTTCCCTATTCCATACTTAGCCACTTTCCTGGAATTTTGCAAATATACAAACCGACCGCTGAACTGCCCCATCATGCTCTCTTTTGTTTTACACGTTTTGTAGTAAAAAATTCTGATACATAAAATTTGACCATGGAACACTCGCCTCTCCTGAGTATCCCCGTAACCCTTTTTTGAATCCCGTCCGACCGCTTTTCAGACCTTGCCATTCTTTCCTTGCTCTCCACCGTGTCCGTGACCTTCACACTTGTCTATAATAAAAGGAATATATATATATATCTTGTTTCTAAATATGCAATTACTGACATTTATTTCTAACAACTCATCATGCACGAACCATATAGATTTCCATTGATGGGCGAAAGGCTTGAGGATATATCATATTAATGCACATTAAACCAAATTTGCGGGGGGTTATATTATCCCTTCCGAGTGTTGATTTCAAAATCATGAAATGTCGTTTGCACGTCGCCGCCTTGGCACGTTTATGAAACCTCAAATCCTTAATTTCTCTTCGTCGTACACGCCACCTTCGCATTTCTAAATATGTAATAAGTAAGCTTTACTACTAACAGTTCATCATGCACCACCCATACAGATTGTCATTAATCAGCAAAAGGCTCGAGGAGCTTTCCCATTCATAAGCATTTAACCAAGATTTAGCGCAGAGTTACATTATCGGCTCTAAGTGTTCATTTCAACCATCGTCTAGAGCAAACCAACGTTCTCATAAACCTATGGCATCAACTCAACAACAGTTCTGTGGAGATACAGTGAACATCTTTGGGCGCGAGCACCAAAACTTCTAGTGGTCCAGGGCATATTCTTATTACTCAACCTCTACCGCTAAGAACCAAGTAATTTGGACCTCTGGGATTGCTTGTGCAAGTTGTGTCCCTGAGGTTTTTGACTATAAGGACCTGGTCTCTTGGAGCACCAATAAATTTATTTCAGACAAAAGAATTATTCCACTGCAGGACCGCTCTTTTGTTTCTTTGTCACCTCAGGTCTTCCGCCAGATGTTAAGATTGTCGGAGCCAACATTGACGTTCAAAGGAGAAGATTGCAAACAGTTCCTATCAAAGCATAATAACGAGTTGGACATCTTGCCCCATTTATTGGAAGACCCCATTCTAGTTCCTGAAGATATCACAAGCTTGTAGGTTAGTTCATTTAGAAATCCATTCCATGAAATTGCCTGGCTCTTTACAAGAATAACGGGACAGGAGTCCACAACAACTATTTCCCGGATGGCTCTTTATATTTTGTATTTCACAGTCAACGAACAAGCCATTTTTTATTGGGGCAAGTTAATTTCCCATGAAATATGTTCCCAATTGTTAAGCTTCAAAAGGGAAAATAAATTTTATATGTCATCCTACTTAGTTTTTGCGATAACGCATTGCTGTCAGTTTCCACAACTGTCTCTGTCCAAGAATGTCATCTGGGAATTCGACCCAGTAACATTCTGGTAGCAGGCCTTGTGGAAGCACAAGGCTTCCCACTACTTTTATGAGGTTTTTAATGGCTTTGTGTCTGTTTTCAAAATTTTGTTTTTAGGAGAAGATGCTCCCCGCATATCTGAACAGGCAACCAGTTTTTTGGATAGGAAGGGGACACTTGAACATTTGGATAATTACACTGTGATAAGAATTTTTGGCTCCATAGAAAAACCTGCTCTCCTTACATGTCACATTACGGACAAAATGTTTGTTGCAGAAGTAGCAACGCAATACAACTATTGGTTGCAGCTATTGCAAAAGAAGAAGAAAAAAATAGTTCATTCCTCTGCCTTGGAAAGTGGGGGAGTTCGTATTGAAAAATGTCAACAAAATTAATTAATTCGCCGCGCATTCAAGCATCTTCAACCTGAGATATGCTGAAAGCATAAGAGGATTCGACCCCGATAATATTTTTTGACAACATTTACAAACACTTGGCCTCGACGATTGTTTTTTCAAAAAACACCTGCCCGAAGACAGAGACACTGGCACCAATGCTCCTATTTATGATGTCAACGACCTAGACACAGTGCAAAGATGCACAAAATTGTACACACAACAAGGGAAAGGCCTCGGTGACAAGAGTGTTCAATCGACAAATAACACTCAAAAAGGTACGACATCCCAGAGCATCGCTCCAACGACCCACCACAACAACAAAGCAACTCAAAGTTCTTCAAACTGAGGAGGAGATAATGACCCTCCTCACTCTAAAATTGATAGTTCTCACAAGCTTTCAGTAGAGAAGAAGAGAAAAAAAAATATATGACAAGCGGAAGAGCCAGAAATTCAGAGTGAGAACATGGAACTTGACACTGATATGGATAGAATGCTTCGCTACCTTGATCAGCCCTGAGACGCCATCCAGCATAGCCGTCCAATGGACATATCCGATACCGAAAATTTTGACAAAGATGAATCCTTTGTGTTCCAGAGCACTGTTTTTGACAGCTAGTCCAAAAAATTGATAATTGAGAAAAAATATGTAAAAAATAAGAAAGGAAAATCTCGTTCAGAGGTTGACCTTGCCAACATGTGGTCATCCCAAATCTGTCAACTTCACAACGCGAGTGGAGATGCACTTCATGATTCCATTAGGGGCATCGAGGCCAAGAATGCTAGACTGAAGGATCGGGTTAAGGAATTGGAAGAGGCTTTGATTCCTATGCCATTGCTTGTCAATCCTTTGGCAATAGCCATGCCTGCCACCCTTGCAGCCAACTTAAAAGCATCCTCTAGCCTCCTCGCATCCTGTAGAGGATATGTGGAAATAATATCAAGAAAATAATGGAACTGGTTACTGAGGCGTGGAAAACATCACAAACCATCACTTCGCCTGGAACCAGGGCACATAGTTTGCTCGAACATTTGCAGGCAGAGTTAAAAGATGAAGAAAATTTCTATTTAAAGACTGTCCTTCCTTTTGGCACCATTTTCAACAATATGACAGAAACAAAAAGAAGACAACAAGATCTTCCATCCAAAAACTGGATCGGTCAATTAAATGCATGCTGGAAAGAAAAAGTGAAGAACCTGCATCTCATCGTTCAGTCATGTGAACAAGACATATCAAAGAAAGATAAATTATTCACAAGGCTGTCAAGAATAAACTTAGCCGGAAATACCAACGACTTCCAAGACCCCGACTTAATTGCAAACTCCTTGCCCTTAACTAGGCAAGAGTTCGATAAACAGGTTGATATGTTTAAGGCGTTGTCTCTGCAAAAGTTTTACAACATCCTTGAATATGATCAAGCTCACGTCAACGACTGGCTTGTCAACTATTCAGTACAAAATGATGAAATTCATCAGGCTCTGTATAATCTTTCTATCGACTTATGGGAATTAGAAAACGATCTCTTCAACATAAAAATCCGAAATGAAATCAACGTCACCCCAATGAGAAGCTACATTGAAGAATGGCTCGAAAGGGAATTGAAGCAGGCCGTCGACGAAAGACAACAGGCAGTTGCTAGGAATCCAGCAGTCGTCGATGACATCAATGAAATGGCAGCCAGAAGCAAATAGCCAAAGGGATCATATGTACGATCATTGTAAGTCTACTGATCGCATCCTACTTTGTTTATCAACCCAGTTATTCCACTTTTTTAAATGGAAATGTCTAGGCAAACACTTATACCTTTCAATTTATTTTTTTTCAGGTATTGCACTCTATCTTCTTTCTAGAGTCCTGTTTCTTGTACATATTTCTCTAATGGTCCGCGGGGGCCCCAATCCCAGTCTACATGACAAGTGCATTGAAATTCCCATTAATGTGTAACATACTTTTATTTTATTTTATATATTTCAAAATTTCCAGTAGTATGTAACACAATTTTATTTTTTGACATATTTCAAATAAAACTGTTTTCTTATCTCCTTTTAAATTTATGTCTTCATACATTTTTATCTTTCACCAGTCTATATGACAAACAAATTTATATTTTGTTATATACTATCAAAAAATAAATGGTGCTCTACATGCCAAGCGTCATTTGCGGCATGGATTAATTTCCAAATTTTTTCTTCCACTATGAACAAATTGTATTTTGTTATATACTTTCAAAAAATAAATGCTTCTCTACATGCCAAGCGTCATTTATTGGATGGATACCACTTGTTCTTCATGCTGCTTGCCACATCTTTGTTGCAGTTTCTTGTCTCTTCGCGGGGTCGATGTTCTGTGATATACATGTTCAAAACAACATTTCCATCATATACATTTTGCACCCCATTTTCCACAATTTACCTTGCTCCACGGGGTCGCGCCTCGGCACTAACGAAATTTTATGCCGCATGTTCCGTGATATACATGTTGCACACAACATTTTCGTGATATACCTTTTGCACCAAACACTTCCGTCATTTACAATTCATTCCACAATTTACTTTGTAACCTTGTTGGCAGGGACTACGCTGCCACACAACCTTGTTTTATTATTAATTAAAGTGTAACTTTACTTAATAAAAAAGTTTTGTCCCCATTTTAAGCATACATACCTCCCTTAAAACTCACCCACCTATGTAATAAAAAGAAATATGCTTACCTCATGGGAATTCCCTTTTTAACTAATTAATTAATTAATTAATATGATCCCCTATTAATTTGTGTCCCCATCTTTATTAGTCCTCGTCGAAGGCAAATCAAGGACACTAGCATTTGATACATTTTTTACCATCGATTAATTTGAGTTTGACTTTTAATAAATCTATTATATCTCTAACTTTGTATCATGGTTTCCAATTCTTCTTATTAAATATTTAAATAAAAACTATTATCTACAATCTTATTAGCTCTGACATTGAAAGTCTTATTGGAGGCTTCGCTCCTTCCAATGCAAAAATGCATTCCCTATCCTAACTTTTTAAGATGATTTGGATGCAATTTCTTTGTTCTTAAACCTAAGTTCTAAGTTTTAAATTGAGTCGAATGCACCCCAATTTTAATGTCTGACAAATATGGCCACAGATTGTCCAGGCTTCCTCCCAAATTTCAATGTATGAGGAATACGGCCATCGTCTCCACCACCTGCTCTTCCTCTGCATACATGCACACACATGGCCTTAGATCGCAGTGTACAATTTTTAGCCATGTGACGAGGCCTTAGATCACAGTATCCAATTTTTGTCCATGTAACGAGACGATGCATCCTTGTAAAACCCATACGAGCCGATGCATCCTTGTAAAACCCATACAAGCCGATGACCCTTGTAAGAAAAAATACTACTAACACAGTTATTGATGGGAATGAGAGGCTAGGAATGATAAAAGGCATGTGCAAGTCAACAACTGAGTATGAGGGGTGGGGGAATAGAAACCTCGCAAGCTTCAGAACCTTTTGGCATTTTTCCTCCAGCGGGTCTTCCTCTCTCTCGTCCCTTTGCAGTGATCACTTATCTCTAGTCATCACCGTCGATCGTTGCATTTACCAAAAATGTAAACCCCTATCTCTCTGAACCCCCAATATCTATAAATCCCAAACCCTCTGGTCGCAAAGGTTGGTCGCGACGACCCACGAGAATCGAAAAATCTTAATGGGAGAGACCCACAACCCTTACTACAGGCATTTCGTGACATGGGCAGCCACGACATGGGAAACCCATGATACCAAGATGAGAAAATGCAGCCTGGAAGTAGAGCCTCCAATAAAATGCCCAAATGAGGTATTTATGTTACTTTCCCGAAGCTTCTATGGTTGCCATGACCGACTGTATCTTATATGGGTTTGAGCAAGGGAGAAATGGACCAGGACCAGGTAGATTTAAAGCTCATGGAAGAGAAAGACATTCTTTGGTTGGATCAACTGCATCTACATCTAGAACTGGATCTGCTAGTGTTGGCTTTCAAGCTATAAGCTTATACTCTTGGTTAGATGTTGCCGAAACTATTTCTAGTGGAATTGTTGCTATTAGTTATTCAATCCATTCATCAATTATCGAGTCAACATAAACGAGATCATTAACATCATCAATTGGGAAGCAGGCGCTCCGCTCTCATCCCTGGTCCTGCCCACTTTCCCACTAGATCTATATTGACAATTACATATAACTTGCAAACAAAATTTGTTATGCCTATTGTTTGAGGTTATTGCATTGGCACAATTATCACAACTATCTAGATTCCTAATTTGTTTATTCTTATTATATTGTTTAAGGTTATTTCTGGCTTACTATTATCAGAACCATCTAGATGCCTGAAACGTAATACCAACCATCCAACCATGGGATCTAGACTTATTAACAACACATAGTGAAATGATAGAGGAGAGCAGCTAGTATCAGAGCGAGAAGGAGGAAAAATAAATTACTTAGATAGAGAAAAAACATACCCTTAAATGCAACCTGTGAGATAGCCTCTTTGATCCATGTCGATTGGCCTGTGCAAATTAGCTTAGAATTTCCCTTAGAAAACAAGGGCATAAACAAACTCTCTCTCTTTCTTTTAGAGGCAACGACTGATATGAAATCAGGTCGGGATAGGGTACGAGTGATCCACAGTGACCGAATCCATTCCAAAAGGAAGGAGCCATCCATCCCCTACAACATGAGTTCAACCCTTCAAAAGAGATGTAGACAAGCAAGGAAGAGTTGCTTAATTCAAGTCAACAAGAAGACACGAAGCTCATTCACGCATTGTATGTGAGTTGTTTAATTCCTTTATTCCAGACTACATGCAAGCAATGAATGTGTTTTCTTCAGAAAGAGTCATCATGTATTGTACTAAAGCAAATCTCTAAGAATGCATGGAAGATCGAGCTCTTGAATGTGAGTTGTGATTATCCGATATGCTCTTTCTAAAGAAGGGTATCCATAACTTAGCACAACCTACCATGGACTCTAGAGAGAAGCTCAATAATTATGTGCTTGTTGGAAGAGATCCATATTGGAAAGCCATTGACACCTTGCAACAATCAATTCATCAAATCTTAGGGTAATTATAGGATCCAAGGATGTCTTGAAACAATACTCTATAATGCATCTCCTGCACTTGCACTCTAAGCCCCAGTTCTTGCACCTGGCTTGGTGTTGCAGTAAGGGAATGACGACATCAAAGTAAGGAATGGTGATCTCTTCTCCTCTCTCGATGGAATTGGAGGCATGAATAAACATGGCACTTCCCACTTCCATCCAGCTCGAGTTTGGCAAGAAGGAATGGTTAATGAAGAACGACAACAACCAGAGCGAGATTGGCTTCATATAGTTTTTATTGATAGTTTCTTTGTCTCATTCCTATCTCTCATTCTTAGTCTAGTTAATCTTCTTTGAGCAAAGTGGTCATTGTACCGGTTGTGGACTTGTCAATTGTGGCACAACCAACCCTCTTGCAAGCCTATCAATAAAGAAATTATGTGTTTGCTTTCTAACCTTATTTCTTGATGGTATTTTGTGAATTTTGCACGTAGATTAATATCTTTTCCTTGTTGTTCATTGTGGTTTATGTTGATTTTTTGAGCAATTTTCTTTCTATCTATCTCTCTCTCTCTTATTCTACTAACCATGCAGGATTCCTCCAAGCAAAAAAGAACGATTTTCCCCCTTGTTTTGGACAATTTTAACACTCTATCCCAAACATATCAACGATCGTTTTTTGTCAATAAATGCAAAAACTCAGACTTAGGACAACGGTAAATCACCCTAGGGAATCCCCCTTGAGGCTAGGAAGCACTAGCCTAAATGGAGAGGGGTCTATCCCGTAACAATTTGGGGCTTTTCTGCTTTAATTAGCCAAGTTTTCATCATTGTTATAACATGTATATCAACTCAATTGAAGGGTGGAAATTTGTGTTAACAGGTTTCTAGGAAGAAGGTGTATTATCACTTTATTTGCGGGTTCAGGAGAATGATGTAGACAAAAAGAATGGAATCTACGTCATAAATTCTTCTCGCAGCATACAATTATTTTGTGTGGAAGCCATAGATTCTAGATCAACTAAGAAGTAGAGGCTTTTACTGAATAACAATGGCTACAAAGGTTGAGCCAACATGAGTAATTGAGAAAAAAAAGTATTTCAACCGCTTGGGTGAAGCTTATGGTCTTATTTGTATGTCAATTTCTCCTGAGCTATTGTTTCATATTGATGTTTATACTACTCCTAATTGGATTTGGAGCACACTGGAAGGTCTCTTTGGAAAACAATACAAGATGAGAGGCCACATGCTTGAGGTAGAGTTGAATTTATTAGATCTGAGAAGCTTTGATAATATCCAAGACTTCTTCACGAAGTTCAAGTCCCTTCTTCTTTAACTAAAGGGATGTGGTGTTGACAAATCTAAGCAAGAGAAACAATTAGTTATTGCAATTTTGTCAAAAATAGGTCTGAAGTATGTAGTCTTTGTCTCAACATTCCATACAGTGAGGATCACATCGGGAGCAGCTTGGACCATGCCATCACTAGATCAGCTCATTAAGTCCCTAATGCATGAGAAAGATAATCTCGTCAAGATGGGAGTAATCAAGGATTCCAAGGTGCATGCACTTGTTTTGCATGAGAGTTGTTATCACACAAACTATCGTTTGGGAAAAGCCAACCACAAGCGTCATTAGTACGACACAACTGGGAGTAAGAACCATTGTCACCTTAGAAAATACTCCCCTCATTCTAGTGATGGATAAATCCAACAAAAGGGAGGATTCTCAGGTCACCTCAAGGGAATAGAGGGCAATGAGCAAATGGTTGGGAAAGATCCATGTTTTGATCACTTGAATAAGGTAGCTAGGGATTGAAGAAATAAGGCTTGGGAAAGGAAAGAAGGTAAGTTGGGATGTCACCTACAAAACCAATGTTAGCACAAAAATCCCAAGACAAAATATCATGAAATAAGCCCAAAAACCACTACCAACTCAACACGTAAGGCTTGTTGTCATAAAATTGCAATAGACTAAAGGTTATAATAGCAACGAATAAAATGTAACAATCACAATTTTTCACCATCAAAATCACCAAGTAATGATATTAGATGAAAGCCCTTAACAAGTAGATAGTTATCCAATACTTAAACAATTGTTTGATTGTTAGAAGGGATGGAAAATTAAGCAGTATATGACAACCCTAAAGGTTGTAGCAAAATTTTACTACAACAATAAGAAATCAACATTAAAATTAGGAAATGAATATGCCAAGTTGTAGCCCTTAACTTATAGATCAATATCCAATTACTAGACAACAACTTCCATAGTGAATTAACAAGTAAATTGAGAGTTATTGGAAAACTTTATGCAACCCCCATGGTTGTACCTTTACTTTTATAACAACAAGCAGGCAAATTAAGGCAAGCTTACAACATTTTTGCATCAATAGCTTGCTTAGAAAATGAGCAATCCAACAAGAGATAAAAGGATTTCAAGAGAGCAATTATCACGTTTATCAATGTAACCGGTGCCTTATATTCAAAGGGTAAATGGAGTCAAAAGGAGGAGCACAATGAAGGAAACGATCAAAGAAAAAGCTAGGCAACAAGATCAAGAGGAGTCTTAACAATATCTATATTTATGTTTCCTTGGGATGTCTAGCAAGAGAATCCCAATGATTTCCTTGTAGATGTTCTATTGCCTTCTAGATAACCTTTTTCAAGAGCTTGAGGGAAAGGAAACAATGCCTTAAGGGAGTCTTAACAATCCTTAGGGGTGTCATTCTACAAAGGACTAGGGTTAAAGGATTCTTAACCATCTTTAACCAAGCCTTTTACAAAGCAGCAAGGAAAAATGAGGGCTTTTAGGGTTTTGAAGATAACCTTGAACAATGATAGCATGCAAAATATAAAAGTAGAAGAGAGAAAAACCACTTACAACCAAGATGTTTTTTAAATTAAACGCTAGAAACACCTTCCAATCCACAAGAGAACTTCCTTAAACCCAAAAGATCACCTCCAAGCCAAATCACACTTTTTTTCCATTTTGCAAAAGAAGACAAGAAAGTGGAGCGATTTTTTTTAGAGAGAGATAAGTGTCTCCAATGATGAGTTATGAAAATGAAATGACTTGCCTCTTATTTAGAGAGGGATCCCAATTCCGAATTACAATTAGATCCATAATTTTAGGGTCAAAAACATATTTTACAATGAAAATAGCAATGTCAACCTCGAGAATAGCCCACATAATGCAAAATAATGATAAAAATGCCTCCAAAGTCTACTCAAAGGGAAAATCGTAGGGTGAGAATCCTCCAAAGGCTAGGGCGTCATCATCCCAAGGGTGCCATGTCATCCCCATGATCCAAAAATCAAGCAAACAATGGGGTACAACACCACCCTTGTGCCACAACATCACCAAGTCCACCCCCCCATGTCACATCAAGCCTCTCTAGGCACGACGTCATGGTCAAACAATGCAACGCTCAAGAAATGGGGGTGACATCATGTGTGTTTCTTCATACTAAGCCTCTCTCACGAGGAATGGAATCATCCAATGGTGCAATGTTAATCATCTATGCCCTCCAATCCTAGGGCAACAACATCCATTCAATGGGATTTTATTCCCCTATGAAGATCCCAACTGGCTTAGCATCTCCATGAATGATGTGATCGATATAGTCCCGCAAAGACAAACAAAGTACACCCTCCAAGGGTCCACTAGCTATATAATCATGCCAAGTAAGTCATATTTAATACAAGAGCTACCCAAGTAACATTAGATCCCCCATTTCATATTTCACACATGCTCAAAAACTTTATACAATTTTCCAAATTTAAGTATGGGAGGGTTATCCAAGTAAGTTATTGGGTGTGCCAGGGCCTAAGTAGAGGGATGTTTTCCAAGTGGACCATGTCTAAGCCATGCAATTAATGTGAGGTGGTTTGTAGATAAAAAATTGGGCATGAGGTCCTTGACATGTAAGGTCTTGTATGGTCTCATTTTCATGGGCGCCTTTGTAGAGGATGTGTGACATCTTGAGTTACCCTTTCCCCTACGATTCCTTTTTCCAAGCCCCCTTTTATGCCTTTTTATTTATTATGATTTACAAGTCCCCTTAAAAAGGTTTCAAGCATATCATTCATTGCTTTTGATTTATATTGGGGTATTTTAAAGTCGTTATTTATAGATGAGGTGTTTATTCGCACTCGAGATTTACCCGGTTATGTCAAATGGGGGGGTAGATCTCAAGTATGGGTTGGATTTTTCTTTACCCTTTACCCTACCATTGCATTTTGGTCACAACTGATCTTAACTTTCTTTCTTTATTTAATGCTATCAACAATCCCTCTGGACCTTTAGCCCTTTCTTCCCATGATATAATGAGGTACAAACCTTTTTGGGGTACATGTAACCTGAATACCCAAAACATGAGGAAACATAAAGGAAATATGATGGAAAGTGGTAAGAATGGTCGGGAGTGGTACAATGGCTCTTCAAGAACACCCCCCAGTAGGACCCCTTTTTCTCGAGAGTGGCAACACTTACTAGGATAACAAGATAACCACCAAGGTGAAATGAGGCAAAAAATATGACTTCCAAGCAAACGTTAGATGATAAAAAAGAATCCTTTGAAATTCATTCAAATGCCTCAAATATTAAAATGACACTTACCATGAAATTTGACTAGTTACATCATGAAGCAAGACGTGTCGCCTTCACATGGACGTTGCTTTACTATGGACGATGATGGTGAAATGTGGTGAAGATGAGGGGTTGTATGTGCTATGTTGGCCATCCAACTCTTGGCACTCCATGTTTGCTACATGCGGGCCTCAAAACTTGATCTCCTTAGTTACCCTTAGATGTGGGTGGGCCTCGAAACTTGATCTCCTCACACACACACACACATCACACAATATGAATATAAAACTACATGCATGCATAGAGATCAAAGCATGATGCACGTCAAAACAATATGATAATGCAAACATATGCGTGCATGCAAAAGAAGATGCAACTACACTAACATGGAATGAAATGCAAGTATGTACAAATGCAGTGAAAAATGAAAATGACCTAGCTACTTACTTGAGGCCCAAGGTCTCTAGAAGTTAATTCCCATCGACGCAGGGTTAGAGGAAAGACCCATCAACCGACAATGGCATCTTCCTCCCATTCAATGTGGCTAGATAGTATGGGTTTTCTCTTGACTTATTCTTGACCATTTAAGGATCGAGCCATAAATCTTCACACTTCTTGCAATCCTCGTGGTCTCCTTTCCTTTTGTCCCACATTAGTGCAAGGCTCCCCTCATCAAACTCCACATTTGGAATGTATTCAATATATGGTTGAGGAGGGCGAGGGGCATTGGTGTCAACTTTGATATCTTTCCTACATGACTGGGTATTTTCATCTTCATTATTCTTAAGGATCTTTAAAGATCTATGATCCTTGCTTTTGTATCTTGAAAGTTGCTCTTCATAATGGTCAATATTTGGCAACAAATCATCACAATCAATACTATCCTCCTGAGCAAATGGTAAGGTTTCCAAAACTTGACCTGGATCAAGAGTACGATGAGGTTCTACCTGCTAAAAGGGTATGTCAAACTCATCATCACTCCAAAAATCCAGGCTACCAGGTTCCTACACATGCGTCTTCATAATTGGTTAACTATATAAGTCATTGAAAGTGTCATCTCTCACTGGGGTGCGTGCATGAGTAAGGTCCATACCAAGATATCCCCCAAAAGTAGCGGCCCATTTTCTAGACAAGAGCATCCCCCGTGCATATGGTGCATCAATCACTATCACATCCATCTTGATATCAATGTGGGGGTATGCAACCAAATATACCTCTAGGTCTTTGATAAGGCCATATACTTTGACCATCTTCAAATCAATACCACGTACATTTCCCTAAGGCCTTGTTACTTTCAAACCCATCTATTTCATTACCTTCAAAGGCATCACATTTGTCGAGGCCCCAAAATCAAGCGTGAAATTATTTAGCCATAAACCATGCATGTTCAATGAGATAAAAAAGGGTGGGTTGCTATCCCTCTTGTTTCCATGGTCCATAGTATGTAATATCACTGGTGGATCGTCAACCCCATATTGAAATTTTAAATCCTTGAAGACTTCTCATCTTACAAAGGGAATCTTGCACATCTCAACCATTGGAACAACCACATTCATCTTCCCAACCATACTATAAAAGTCAACATTCAACTCAATGTCTTACATATTCTAAATATGTTGTGGAAGTAAAGCTTCAACTAGTGGTGGTGGAGGAGAAGGTGTTGTGTTAACCACCACTTCCTAAATTTATATCTTTTATGTGCCATTTTACTCTTTATTGATGGGAAAATAATAAGAATAAGGGGGTTCAATCAACGAGATTCACCATGAAGGTTGTGTTGAGGAAATTCATCCAATGAGTATGATCATGATCTTCTTGCTCTATTCATCTCAGATAATCAACCTCCTAGTGAGGTTCATCACATGGTAAACACTAGGGTACCCTTTCCAAGTTAATCATCTTAGTAGGTTCCGAAGTATCCAATGCCTTTGTTTCTTCATGCGGTCCTGGTCTCCAACCCGTGTTCCTCTTCTGCGACCTATTGAACTGCAGTCTAGAAATATTCTATTGTTGAGCTCTTTCCAATTTTTTTACCATGTTCATAATTTGATTCTAACTCTAAAAAATTTGGGTACTCAATTGATCAATCTTAAAGACAAAAGCATGATTGGATCTTGCACAGGCATGACACTAGCTTGTGTCTTTTGTTTTGGTTCTATCTTGGCCCGAGTAAACTGAAAAGGATCAATGTTGGAGCTCAAGAGGTTCTCTTCAAGTCTCGTTGAATATTTCCTTTTCTTGGTCAATTTTTCAGCCATATGCTCATTTAATATAAATCCAAATTGTCCTTCGAAGGCATTGAAGTATAGGAGAAGAACTGTTGCTTTTGTTGGAGCTCATTCTTTTGGAATTTGTTTGAGCAAATTGTTGAATCTGGCATCAAACTCTTCCACTGTCTCATTTTCTTTATTATTAATCTAATTGAATTGTATCAATAACATTCTGCTATCCCTTTTGGTTCCCCATCTCTTCAAAAAATCTTCTACTAGAGTGTCAAATGTCCAGATTCGTCTATCGGGCAAATTCTTGAACCACATCCTAGCATCTTTTGTGAAAGAGGAAGTTAACAACTCCATAGAAACATATTCTTCGTAGATAACATCTATATGTTATTCAATAGTGACAACATTGTTTCCAGTGAAATTGGGTAACCATTCACCAAACTTCTTAGGCATATCGCGAGGATATTCTTAGATATGGTTCATAGTCAATGGCTTATAGAGATTAATGGTCCAAGATTTAGTAGCCATTAAGGTAAGATGAAGGCTTCCTTAAAACACGTGCATTATGAGGAGGCCTTCGTTGATATATGTATGAAGGGTTGGATCTTATATCAACTTTGGGTTGAGTGCATTCAACACCCAGATTCTTTGGACGTGGAGTCGCCAAATGAACATTCTAGAAAGTTAATCAAAAGGTTCGAGGGTGACTTTCCTCAGTGGAGTCACTAGACAAGCTATGGATAAAGGATTTGGGGAGGGCTTGCCAAATGTCATGTTGGGTTCACAAAGGATTATGAATCCTCCCCGACAATAGCGCCAAAAATGTTATCGCACAAACTGCTGCTTGGGCAAAGCCAACCACAAGCGTCACTAGTGTGACACAACTAGGAGAAAGAACCATTGTCACCTTAGCAAATACTCCCCTCATTTTAATGATGGATAAATTCAACACAAGGGAGGATTCTCGGGTGAGCTCAAAGGAATGGAGGGCAATGTACAAATGGTTTGGAAAGATCATTGTTTCAATCACTTGAATAAGGTGGCTAGGGCTTGAAGAAATAATACTTGGGAGAGGAAAGAAGGTAAGTTGGGATGTCACCTACAAAATCAATGTTAGCACATCAATCTGAAGACAACATATCATGAAATAAGCCCAAAAACCACTGCCAAATCAACAAGTAAGGCTTGTTGTCATAAAATTGTAGCAGACTAAAGGTTATAACAACAATGAATAAAATGTAATAGCTGCAATATTTCGTCATCAAAGTCAACAAGTAATGATATTAGATGAAAGCACTTAACAAGTAGATAGTTATCCAATACTTAAACAATTGTTTTGATGATTAAAGGGGTCGGAAAATGAATGTTATCAACAATATATAACAACCCTAAAGGTTGTAGCAAAATTTTACTACAATAGCAAGAAATCTTTATTCAAACTAGGAAATGAATATGCCAAGTTGTAGCCCTTAACTTATAGATCAATATCCAATCATTATACAACAATTTCCATGGTGAATTAACAAGTGAATTGAGAGTTATCAACAAAATTTATGCAGCCCTAATGGTTGTAGCTTTACTTTTATAACAACAAGCAAGCAAATTAAGGAAATTTCACAATGTTTTTGCATCAATATCTTGCGTAGAACATGAGCAATTCAACAAGAGATAAAACGATTCCAAGAGAGTAATTATCACGTTTATCAATGCAATCAATGCCTTGTCTTCAAAGGGTAAATGGAATCAAAGGGAGGAGCACAAGGATGTAAAATATCAAAGAGAAAACTAGAAAACAAGATCAAGAGGAGTCTTAACAATCTCTATATTTATGTTTCCCTATGATTCCTAGCAAGAGAATCCCAATGATTTCCTTGTACATGTTCTATTGCCTTCTAGATAACCTTTTGAAAGAGCTCGAGGGAAAGGGAATTATTCCTTAAGGGAGTCTTAACAATCCTTAGGGGGTCGTTCTACAAAGAACTAGGGTTAAAGGAGTCTTAACAATATTTAACTAAGCCTTTTGCAAAGCAACGAGGGAAAATTAAGGCTTTTTGGTTTTGAAGATAACCTTGAACAATTATACCATGCAAATTATCAAAGTAGAAGAGAGAACAACCACTTACAACCAAGATGTTTTGAAAATTAAACCATGGAAACACCTTTCAATCCACAAGAGAGCTTCCTCAAACCCAAAAGATCACCTCCAAGCCAAATAACACTCTTTTTCCATTTTGCAAAAGAATACAAGAAAGTGGAGCAATTTTTTTAAGAGACAGATAAGTGTCTCAAATGATGAGTTATGAAAATGAAATAACTTGCCTCTTATTTATAGAGGAATATCAAGTCCAATTTACTATTAGATCCATAATTTTAGGGTCAAAAACATATTTTATAATGAAAATAGCAATGTCGACCTCAAGAATAGTGCACATAATGCAAAATAATGATAAAAATGCCTCCAATGTCTCCTCAAAGGGAAAATTGTAGGGTGAGATTCCTCCAAAGGCCAGGGTGTCATCATCCCAAGGGTTCCATGTCATCCCCATGATCCAAAAATCAAGCAAACAATGGGGCAAGGCATCACCCTTGTGGCACAACATCACCAAGTGAACCCCCCGTGTCATGTCAAGCCTCACTAAGCATGACGTCAAGGTCAAATAATGCAATGCTCAAGCAATGGGCGGTGACATCATGTGTGTTTCATCATGTTAAGCCTCTCTCATGAGTCCGTATGTCATCCAATGGAGCAATGCTCATCATTTATTCCCTCCAATGATAAGGCAACAACATCAATCCAATGGGATTTTATGCCCCTATGAATATCCCAAGTGGCTTAGCATCTCCATGAATGATGTGATTGATATAGTCTTGCAAAGACAAACAAAGTACACCCTCCAAGGGTCCACCAGTCATAGAATCATGCCAAGTAAATCATATTTAATACAAGATCCACCCAAACAAGTAACATTAGATCCCCCCTTTCATATCTCATGCATGCTCAAATACTTTATACAATTTGCCAAATTTAAGTATGGGAGGGTTATCCAAGTAAGCTACTGGGTGTGCCATGACCCAAGTAGAGGGATCTTTCCCAAGTGGACCCTATCTAAGCCATCTAAAGAATGTTAGGTGGTTTGTAGGAAAAAAAATTGGGCACAAAGTCATTGACATGCAAGGTTTTATATGGTCTCATTTCCATGGGTGTTACACATAAAAATTCCACACTTGCATATAAAGTGTCGCATGTGTCACATGTGTCGCAAACGTCATGTTTTAAGTGTCACAAGCGTCGCATGTGGCGCAAACGTCACATTCTAAGTGTCGTAAGTGTTGCAACTCAACCGTCGCAAGTGTCATAACATGCTTCATGCACTTTTTGTAAGTGTCAAACTCAAGCAACACCTTAGAAACATTTTCTACAACCTCCAAATCATGTTAGAGAGAAAAGCCCCATCATTGACAATCGATACACAACTTTTCCTTGGAAAATTCAACTAGTTTTTTATGATTTATGAAGGGTGGCGCCCTGTCTCTCACTATGGGGGAGCACCATTCTTGTCGAGGAAAAAGGGTGATCTTATCTACCAAATTTTGTGGGCCATATCTCTCAGATTAGGTTAGTTATGTTCAACCCTCATGATTGGGCTTCACCCTAGGATCTGATCCAATGCTCAAGGGTCTCTCTCCTCATCCATATCCCTCATTTTCTCATGGTAGTTGTACTTCTCATGCCTATAAATTGAAATCTTTTCCATGGGTAAGAGGAGGAAGAAATTAGTAATAGCATCGTTATTTTGATCTTATGTTGTTCATGCAAAGGATTGGATGAGGTGGACCTGAAGGAGCCCTTGCATCTTCAATCTCGGATTGTAAGTACTTGGTTTTGGTTCTCAGATTAATATACTTGGCATATTTCCTTCGAGTATGTGTACTTTTGCATCTACTTGTCTAGTGTTGTTCAATATTCATAGGTATATCTGTTCAGTTGATTATATAGAGTGGAAGAAAGGTATCTTTGTTGTTCTTTGCAGGATCAAAGAGCTTAGGAATCAAGCTCAAGTTTTGGAGAACCAAAGGACAATCATCGGAATAAGGTATGTCATATTTCTCTTCTCCTCATTTAATTAGCTAAGTTAGATCTGAAAGGAATATAGAAACCCTTTGTACTTTTCTGTCTTGGTAACATGGGTCTGATAATCCAAGGGAGATTTCACCTATCCGCAGGGGAAATATTTCGTAACAGAAATTGGTGACTCCACTAGGGATCGACTTTGATTAGTCTGTCCTTGGATCATCTAAAGCCTTTGCCCATCATTAGGTCTTTCCTGATGCTATATTCTGATTCAATTCCCTTTTTACTCTGCTTCATTGAAAGTTTCACTTAGCCATTAAATGGATTTCCCCGAATTTTTGTCTTTTTTCCAACTTTTTTCAACTTTCCCATAACTGGCCCTCCCCTACAGTGGATACTAGGGCACCACTGTCAAGCTGACACTCCCCTGTAGCTCTATAGTGAGCGCCACTCTGCCATGTCCTCTTGAGGACTTGAGCACCACGTTCTCATTTCAATGAGAATCTTTAGGTATGTCAAGTATTGCTCAATTTTGATGAACAAAATTGTTATCCGTCTCTGATTGAGCTTGCAACTTATTATTAGATTGTGAGATTGGTTTGTTTTTCCCTTTCATTGGTTTCATCCTTATTTCGCAAGATCGTTAGTTATATACCTGATTAGAAGGGTATGCAAGGGTTTTGTTGGCTATCAAGATCTCTATGCTTGCCATAACTCAACTTTGAAATCATTTCTTATTGCTCACTTTTCAAATATTATTGAGTGAAAATTTGCTTGATTTCTTGTTTTTTTTTAGATTTTTGTTCGAGTAAGTTTCATTCTCTTTGTTTTATTTTTCCTAATTATCTTTCTTTGAACAATATTTTGTTTCATGTTCTATGCCATTCTAAGCTATGAAAATTTTCATCATTAGTGAAAGAACGAAGAATTAGAAGAATATCATTGTTTGCATCTAAAATCAAACAAAGAAGGATTTGTAGAACTTTGTATGCACTGGTCTTGGATATTGAAAGGTTTTTATATTTGATAATTTAGCGAATGTGTGAATTCTTGTTTGGAAACACAATTGTGTTAAGTCTTTGCATTCTTTTGAGTGTTTGCTAGTGATGAAAAGAAAGAATCTCTTTTCCTTCCCATAACTACAAGTTCATTGAAAATAAACTTGCATCTCATTCTTTTTACCTTCTTTTGGAGTCGAGTGTCAAAACATCATTAGTTTCACTATCATTCACCCTTGAATAACAAACAACCACGAAAATAAGTGCTAATTAAAATTGAACTAGAAACTTTTCTTTTTAGATCTTTACATCATCAATAGACTAGGAATAGAGCTTTTTAATAGGTTGTGAGGTTAACTCTCCAAAGAATTAAAGACAAACACAAAATCTCGTGATAGGGAGAGCAAATCCAACTTTTGTATAAGCATATATGGGATCCCCCTCTCACATAGGGGTTAAACAGGAGGTCACGTGCAGGAGAGAAACAAAGATTATCCCTCCGAGGCTTAACCAATCATATCAGAACAATAGTATATTGGGGGTTCTTCCTGAGAATCAACTATTTTCATTTGGTCTCAGAGCTTCATGAATCTCGAATCCGTTCAGGGTCCTCAAAAGTTTACCAGTCCACTTGTCCTCGGTTCTCTTGAAGAATTTCGGACTTGATATCCTTCCCATACGTTCAGATCCAATTGTCAACTATACCCGCCTAGAGGATGACTGCGAGTTGGTAACCTTTGTGGCCATAATCTTTAGGGTCTATACACAAGGTGGTGATGAAGGGAAGTCCTTGTTGTACCCAGAACAAACATTGGTGAAACTCACTTGGGCCCCTTGGAGGGTAACCTGCGGGTAAAAATGTGAGGGAACTTGCACCAAGGCGTAAGTCTGTTAAGAAGGCCGCCAACGTCACTGATCCACCCACTCAATCCTAGCCCCTTCTTACTTTGTTCTTGCAGTGTTGTATTTCATCACCAACTAGTAGGTTCATTGAAAGAAGTTATTGTTTTTCTTGTTGGTTCCTAGATTTTTTTAGCAAGTGTTGTTTGTTCACCCTAGCTGTAATTAAGATTGGTATTGTGGCTAACAAAGGTCTTCGTCGATCACATAGGATGCAAGGGTTTCCTTTGGAAGGCTACAAACCCTTACCTTCTAACTCACCTGAAGACACTTATAGTGAAGAGGTTGAAAACTATTCGGACACTAGGAGTGCTGCTACTCCTTTGATTAATCATCTTGAGGGAGCCACAATAGTAATTCAGGAAGGTCCTACCCCTCCTACAAACCCGACTTGACCAACCCTATTGATCCGCTACTTCTCCGAGTAAACTCTTCAGGAAATATCATCGCTGAAGATTATCCTAGATTACCATCAGGGCCATGCGAAGAACTTGACATGGAGCAAGAACAAACCAATCTAAATGAAGAATATACAACTCATGTCCGCTCTACTAAAATGGTAGATCCACATCAAACTTGTTAGAAAAAACAGGACCGCAGAGCAATAAAATAAAACAAATGCAGAAACAAAACACAGAAGACACACAATACAAGAGAGACACAGATTTACGTGGTTCACCCAGTGTGGGCTACGTCCACCAGAGAAATTTCCAGGTCCTTCCTTTATNTTCAAACTGTAGTTTCTCCTTTCTGCCACATACTGACTGGATGAAAGCATCCCAAGGTCTTGCAAGAGCATTTAGGGCAGTTATTACGAATTCATCTTTGTCGACGGTGTCTCCAATCGATTTCAACTGTTCTTTTATTTCTGAGATTCGGGAGAAATATTCTTGAATCATTTCGCCTTTCTGCATCTTGGTATTCTTCAATTGAGTTCTTAGATTCATCTTTCGATTGATGTTCTTTCCTTCATATAGTTTTCTTAGAGCATCAAACATCTCCTTCAGAGTTTTCTTGGATGATACATACGGGATCAGGTGGTCTTTGATTGAATCTGCAATGATTCTTTGGGCCCTGATTGAGTCCTTTTGATGCTTTGCTTTCTCTACGACATCTTCAGGTTCCTCCACTTCTTCTTTGATAAATTTTGCTAGGTCATTCTCTGCAAGGATCATACCGATCCTATACTTCCAGGTACGAAAGTTGTCTATGCCTTCTAATTTCTCAACAAGCTTTGTGCTTGCAGACATCTTGTACTTGAGGCTACGAAAATGACCAAAAATTGAAAATGCTTAAAATCAAGTTTTGACCTTACCAAGAGGTGCGCTTGGCTGAGGCGAGTAGCCTGGTACACTTGGATCTGAGAAAATCCAATTTTTACCCTGTCAAATCTGATCTGCGGATTTCTGGACTGGTGCTTCTGGTACTTATGGTATTCTGGTACTTCTGGTACTTTTGTGAAACTAGGGTTTCAATTTTCGGGAGATCCAGCCACTGAAAAGGTGCGCTCTAGGTGCCAAATTGATCCTAGGGAGAGGGTTCAACTTTCTAGGTGTTTAGGGAGCTAAAAAGAGTTACTTTTGCAAAACCCTAATTTGCAGGTGTTGCAACAATGGCGTTTTTCCTCTTGCAAATTGTGCTTTCTTTAGGTTGACTCTGATACCATATTAATTTTTATGCCATTATTATAGTTCTTTGCATTTCAATAGATAAGAGCATCATAAGAACAAGATCACTGAGAAATACACATTCACAAGAGACACATCATTTATCCTGGGAAACCCTCTAGGGGAAGAAAACCTAGCAAAAACTTACTTATCATAAATAGCTTATACAATGTTCAAGAGATAACTCAAACCAATATAGATAGTCCTCCCCAAGAGATGCACCACTCTTCTTCTCCTCTCTCTGGTAATTGTAGCTTGCCTCATAAGAGAAATGAGCAAGTGAGTTGTGTGTTAGAAGTGAGGCGCTAGCCTCCTATATATACAAGACTGACACATGTGAGAGGGTTTTACTGGCAGGGCCGATCTCTCACTCTGGGTGGGTAAACCCAACTTTAATTAATTCTGGGTCTTCAATAATAACTGCTGGGGCCGACTTCTTGTTCTGCCCTTTATAATTTTCCGATGACCAATCCACAAAAGGGGATTTGGTCCTTATACAATTACTGACATGATTAATCCACAATGGAGATTAATATTAATAATAAAATAACAATAATAATAAGAATACTCTTCGCAGTTACATTATTTCAACATATGTGATGTTTCCCCACCGGATGTCTGTGATGTTGTCTTGGACCAACCATATGTGTGGAAGCACCATGTTGTTTATGAGTCTCAACCCCGTAGTGTCATTGTTACTTTAGGGGGTCATATCTATAGAATACCAGAGGTAATTTCGACTATTGTCCCACCTAAACAGTGCTGCAAGGTAGTATCTCATACTACAAAATTCAACTTCTTCACAGTCTGTTCAAAGCGTGAACAAAAGAACACCACTGCAACCTAAGTCCAAGCACCTTCTATCCAAGAGAAGCAGGTCGAAAAGATTGCAAAAAGTGCAAGGATTCCTTCTGCACACATGAATATCATGTATCCAAACTGGTTAAAATGGTCCAACCTTTCCAGCCACATGTTCGTGACAACCTTCAACAATCTAAGCAACACAACTTCTCCAACAAGGCAAACATCTCATCAAGATGCAGATTCATAAAACACTTTTCCCTCTCCCTCGGGAATTCAACACAATGGATACCATTGATTCCTAAAGAGGGAGGATTGATACAGGTGGATATCGATGGCCATCCACCTTTTCCAACTGGCTTAAAACAATTTTCTCGCAATTTTGGTAGTTTACTATTTTTAGCAGTTTTTAACTTCCAGGGCCATTTTGAGGGCCTAAATGAAGGTTTTTTGGGATTGAGGTTCTCAATGATACCCAAAGTCTCTGATTGAGCCCCCAAAATTAATCTCCTCGATGATACCTTTCCAACGAGCTATCATGCATCCCAAACAATGATCGTATGCCAAAGTTACGCCCCTGGGAAGTTGATACACCAAACTACCCAAAACACGGTCCACAAAACTGTTGGTTATTCATCTTACGGGGTTAGGGTTTTGGATTTTCTTTATGATAAAAAGGCCTTTGGAAACTCATTGTAAAATCATCTTCTTGCAAATGCGAGTAGCCGTCACATATCTTCTTAGAGATAAGCTGCCACCATTCTAGCGAGTCTTTCACTCTGTATTTTTACAATCTTTGTACATTTTCACTCATTAATAGAAAATTGTGTATTATTATATCTTTGTGTTTATGGTTACATCTCTGATACATTTCTATTATATTATTGGATATCCGATATATCTCTATACATTTCTTTATTATATCTCTGCTCTCATTTTGTGCCGAAAATAATCCGGATTATTGCAACTTCACAGGAAGAGTCCTCCCATGCTGAGATTGAGGTTGATCGAGCAACCGAATTTGTTGAGAAAATCCAACACATCCAACAAAAGGTTCATTATATTTTTTATAAATCCAATGCCAAGGACAAGCAACACCCCGATCAACATCGGGTACCACACAAGTTTCAGGTGGGAGATAAGATATGGTTGTATTTGCAGAAAGAGCACTTCGCAGGAACCCGTCGAAAGCTATGCCCGCTCGGATATGGGCCTTACACCATCACCAAGGATGTGGGTGAGAATGATTTTGAATTAAGTATTCCTCCTTTCCTTTCCTTGCACCTGGTATTTAATGTGGAACCGCTTTGACCATATTTTCCACCTCTCCTGGACACTTTAGACGTGGTTGAGCACTTAGCCCCTACAAAACTAAATATTAACTACATTGAACAAGAGACAATTGATAAGATCATGGAAAACAAGATGAAGGTCACCCATGAGAAGAACATCCAACTCTATTAGTTCATCAAAGCATAGCAATTTCTTCATCATAGAAAATGGCTCACCAAGAGTTAGATTCAACCGAAGTTTCCCCATATGATGGAGGGACTTGACACAATGGAGACCATGGCTTCCTAATGGGTGAGAAATGATTGAGGTGGAGATAGGTGGCCACCCACCTATTCCACTAGCTCAAATTACAGTTTCCATCTTGGCAATTTTTCTACATTTTTTCTGGTCCCAAACTTTCGGGGCCATTTTGAGGTACGTGTTATATTATTTGCATGTGTGTATGTGGGTGCGTTAGATTCGACAACTGGGTCTGACGATCCCAAATTCCTTCACGTCTTGTGTCATGTGCATAGAGTTCTTTCCTGGGGGGGTACCAGGGGGGCCAAGTTTCCTCCCCCTGGTTACACACAGCGTTCGGGGCATCGCCCCCAATTTTGTTTTTTGGGTGGTTTTTGATATTTTTAACGGTTTTCTAAATTAATCCCAGATTAAGGGATTATGGTTTTTGGTAGCTACATAATACCTAAAATATTGTATATATTGTATAGTGAATGGTGAAATTAATACAATGAAGAGTTGAAATGTGCAGCACAAAGGAAGGCTGGTTTTCTCCCAGTTAAGGGTTTCCAACATAAATATCTATGTACTATGTGTATGAGCCATTGATTAATTTTATTTTTTCTTTAGAATTTGTATGCATTTCTTTACTTCATAGGTTTAAAACTTACATGTGGTATCAGAGCTCATTTTTGGCTTCTGGGGGATGCCTTTGTTGCTGAGGGTTTGGCTTGGTCTTGATAGATCAAGTTTATATTGGGGTCTTTGATAAACCTGGGTTCAGTGGGAGATTTTGCAGTGGTGATTTGAGTGTATAAAAAGGAATGGTGAGCTCTTTTAGAATCGATATAGAGAAGTTCAACAGTAAATAATTTGAGCTATGGAAGCTCAATATGGAGGACCTTCTTGTAGACAAAGAACAAGTGGATCCCAGTACAAAACATACTAGTACACAGTCTATTGGAACACAATCTACTGGTACACAACCTACTAGTACGCAACCTATTGGTATGTCGAAGGAATATTGGGAGAAGTTGGATAAAAGAGCAAGGAGTACTATTCGAATCTTCCTGGTAGATTCAATGTTTTTGAATGTCTTGAGAGAATCTATAGCCAAGGAACTATGGGATAAGTTAGGGAATTTGTATCAATCAAAGTCCCTGGTAAACAAGTTGTTTCTTCAAAAGAAGTTGTATCATCTTAGGATGGAAGATGGAGATTCTATGACAAAACATCTAAATTCCTTTAGTACTCTGGTAAGTCAACTTGTCTCTGTTAACATTACGATTGTAGAAGAAGATAAGTGTATTACTTTGTTATGTTCTTTTCCAGACTCTTGGGATAATCTGGTTGTAGAAATTGGTAGTATCACCCAATCTACATTGAAGTATGAGGATGTAGTTTCATCCTTGTTATCTGAAGAGATGAGGCGGAAAAGAATGGATAGTCAGAGCATAGATGATTTATTTGTAAGAGGTCGTACCCAAGACATGAATCCTGGTAAGTCTTCGGGGGGGAGATCTAAATGTATAGGTAGATCTAAGTCTCCAGGAAAATATTTGAGGAAATGATGTAAGTGTGGTAAAATAGGGCATTATAAGAAATATTGCAAGTCTAAGAAGGTTGATAAACCAAAGGGATATGATAATACCTCTTCCACATAGGAAAAAACCTCCACTAAAGAAGGAGGTGATGTTTACCTGACATCTACAGGTACGGATCCAGACCGTGGTGTATGGTTTATCGACTCAGGGGTGTCATATCATATGAATCCTCACAGGGAGTGGTTCTGTGAATATGAAAAATACGATGGTGGTGATGTATTCCTAGGAGATGACTCGATATCCAAAATCATGGGACGTGGAAGGGTTAAGTTGTTGCTAAAATATGGAAGGATTAGAACTCTCCCGGGGGTTATGCACATTCCAAAACTATCTAGGATCCTAATATCTGTAAGCAAGTTGGATGATGCAGGAGTGGATACTGTATTGGGAAAGGGAACTTGCAATATGGTATGAGGAGCAATGGTGTTGATGAGGGGAGTTCGATGTGGAAATATGTATAAGTTGTTGGGAAGCACTTATTGTTAGAAAAACAGGACCG
>SNQJ01S0004266.1:319127-399317 GCA_010110895.2 Picea sitchensis
TGATGTTGTCGATGAAGAAAACTTTCGATGACTCATAAATATGCTAGCCAATGTTTCAAGATGATATTGACGATACTATCCTCCTGATGCCACTGATGATGCAGACCTCTCTAGCCTGATATGTGCCAGTCTTGTATATATAGGAGGCTAGCGCCTCACTTCTAACACACAACTCACTTTTTCATTTCTCTTATGAGGCAAGCTGCAATTACCAGAGAGAGGAGAAGAAGAGTGGCGCATCTCTTGGGGAGGACTATCTGTATTGGTTTGAGTTATCTCTTGAACATTGTATAAGGAATTTATGATAAGGAATTTTTTGTTAGGTTTTCTTCCCCTAGAGGGTTTCCCAAGATAAATGTTGTGTCTCCTGTGAATGTGTATTTCTTAGTGATCTTGTTCTTATGATGCTCTTATCTATTGAAATGCAAAGAACTATAATAATGGCATAAACATTAACAACATAATACCTCATCCTTGAAGGGTTGGATGTCATATGAAAATAGACACTGTTGGCTGACACAAAGATCTCATCCCTGACAAATCCACCCAATGTTGTATGGTTGCGGGTGTGTTGTTGTCAACAATATCAATTGTTTGACGACCTCTATTGAGATGAGATTCTTCTAGATTCCGCTATTAAATATAAGATGCAGCGGGGTCCCTTTCACCCACATCTGTAAATGAAAAAGGAGATCCCCCTCTTCAGGATCTGTTGGTTCTTTCGGTTGAATTGTTGTGCTCATGACAATAGCAGTGGGGTCTGCGTCGATGATCTGTCTTTTACCAGTATTTTCAGAATCGGATTTTCAATCAGGGTTCATCTCCTTGTCTTTGAACTGGGCCACCAATAAATATTTTGAGTGACATTCATCAGTGTTGTGCAAGGAGATTTTGCGGAAATCTCACCATTTTTCAGTGTCCTTCTTCGTCTTCCCGTGACCCTTCTTTTCATGTTTCTTAGACTGGTTTTCAGGAAGTTGTTTGTTAGGGTCGTCTTTATCATACTTTGGTTGTTGTGAATTTGCAGACCCAAACTCTCATTTGTTCTGGTGCTTAAATTTCTGCTCAATTTTAACAGCATATCGATAAGAAGCACTGAGTGATGAGGTGTCCAAAAAATCCATTTAAGTTTGGATGTATCTGTGTAGAGCCCCGCAGTATTTCAGAACCAAATGTCGTTCAGATTATTTGATACCCAACTTGGTGTGCAAGGTATGGAGGGTATTGGTGAACTCCGGAACTACTTGGCCCCTCTCTTTCCGCAGTGTGGTCCATCTCATATAATTCTCCTTATAGTTTACAACAGGGTAATATTGTTCCTTTACTGTATCCACAAAAAAATCCCAAGTGGGATCGGCCCCATATATTTCAAATGCTTCCGTGGAAATTTTCTCCCAGTAAGTTTCCCACCAATGTTTGACATGGGGGAGAGCTTTAAGGAGTGCGAAGGTGATATTTTCCCTGTCTGAAAAATGGTGAACAAAGAAATAACCTTCTAACAGATTTAACCATTTGTCTGGGGCATCTGCATCTATCTGACCTTCAAATACGGGAATATCAAAATTAACTTATACCTTGAAAGGAGAGGTGCTTCCAAAGTGGTTGTTTGATGAAGATTTGCATGTTTCTATTGGCAGGCATTGAAGGATGTGGGAAAAATTCTCCATCATTTCGTCCCTCTGTCGCGTGAGAGCTTGCTCAAGCAACAAATTGATAGAATCGTCTGCTCCATTGTTTTTATTTTCTTCCACCATGGAGGGTTTCTTGGGTGTGTGAGAGTGATTTTATTCAAGAGAGACAAGATCGAGACCCAACTTGATATACTCGGACCTCGTCGGGGACATGCACTGAAAAAAATGATCAAGAGCAGCCTGCTCTGATACCATTGATCTGTATTATTTTCGACACAAAATGAGAGTGGAGATATAATAAAAAAATGTACAGAGATATATCGTATATCCAATAATATAACAGAAACGTATCATATATGCAACCATAAACACAAAGATACAATAATACACAATTTTCTATTAATGAGCGAAAATGTACAAAGATTGTAAAACTCGATAGAATGGTCGCATCTTATCTCTGAGAAGAGATGTGATGGCTACTCGCATTCACAAGAAGATGATTTTACAATGAGGCTCCAAAGGCATTTTTATCATAAATAAAATCCAAAACCCTAACCCCGGAAGATGAAAAGCCAACAGTTTTGCCAACCCTGTTTTGGGTAGTTTGGTGTATCAACTTCCCGGGGGCGTAACTTTGGCATACGATCTCAGTTTGGGGTGCACGATAGCTCGTTGTAAAGGTATCATCGAGGATATTAATTTTTGGGGCTCACTCAGAACCTTTGGCTATCATTGAGAACATAGATCCCGAAAAACAATCATTTAGGCCCTCAAAATGGCCCTGGAAGTTAAAAACTGCTAAAAATAGTAAATTACCAATATTGCTAGAAAATTGTTTTGAGCCAGTTGGAAAATGTGGGTGGTCACCGATATCCACATGGATCATGCAATGGGAAGATCTACGTCAATGGGGCAATGGGGGCCAATGTTTGGAACCCCAAGCACACTTGAAAAGGGTTGTGGCCAATAGAGTTGTGGAGGGATTTGTTGTAGCTATGTTGAACATAGGGAAGGCTTTCATCTCATGTGCATGGATGTTTGGAATTGCACATCCTCAAGATATGGACAATCATAATGTTGACTACCTCTATTTTTCCTTCAGTATGTGGGTGGAAGGAAGTCAATTTGGTCAGCTTAGTGACCATCATCGACCATAGGCTAGACCAATAAGTTCTTAGGAACCTACTATCTCAATCTGAGACAATGGTTCATGGGAGCCCAAAATTAACCCAAACATGTTCAAAGAAGATCTTGGCAGTGGCCCCGATTGTGATGCTTTTCTTCCATGGTTCCAAAACTTCCATATTAGAGAATAGATAAATGACCACGAAGACATAGTCATTCTTATGCTTGGTTGAAGGTAGATTAGACATGTAATCCATGGAGATGGACTCCCAATTCCTATATGGAGTATGAAGAGGGGTGTATAGCCCTTGTTACTTGATGGCCGACTTGGAAATTATGCAGGAAGTGCAGGATCTATTGTACTTGCAGACATCTTGTCGAAGCTTTGGCCAATAAAATGCTTTTGCACTACTGCCACTATTTTGTTTACACCAAAATTTCATGTTGCTCGATTGTAATAAGCTTCCCAAATCATCTTTTCATGCTCACTTGAAGGAACACAGAGATGGTTGAGATTGCATAGAAATCCATCCTGGAGATGAAATTATGGAAAAAAAAATCTTGCGCTTCATGTCTGATAGGAAGCAGCAAAGTCAGAGTCAGTATTGTATAATTGTAGCCACCCAGACATCTCATGCCCACAGGAGTTAAGAATTGTGGTTAGTATCACAACCGGGGGTCGACTAGGAAATCTGCGACATGGTTGGTTCTTCCCTTCTTGTACTTGATATTCAAGTGGAATTGTTGCAGGTACGTGGACCACTTCTAATGGCAGTCATTATATAAATTTCCTTCTGTTTGCATGAATTGCATAGGCCTCTCATCATTGTGGATGATTGTTTCCTTCCCCAGAATGTAATGCTTCCATTGTCGACATGCATGCACAATGGAGTACATGTCTTTGTCATAGGTGGGGTATCTATGAACATCATGATAGAGTGTTTCACTATGATAGGTTATCAGATCCCCATGTTGAGTGAGGACTGCATCGATAGCATAATTTGAAGCAACTGTCTCAATCTCAAATGGTTGTTGCAGGTCTGGCAGAATAAGGACTGGTATTGAGAACAGGTGGAATTTCGAATCCTCGAATGATTTATGTCTAGATGCATCCCACAAAAACTTGTCCTTTTCTCCACCCTTGGTCACCTAGCGTAGGGCCCAAGCGATATGAGAGAACCCCAACACAAATCGACAGTAGAAGTTGGTGAGGCCCAAGAAGTTGTGAAGCTCGGTCATTATCTTTGGGACCAGACAATCACGGATGACTTGGATCTTGGCTACATCCACATGCACACCCTTTTCATCCATGATGTATCCCAAATACTAGATTCTCTACATGCCGAAGGAACACTTCTCCAAATTAGCATGTTGTCGCAGGGTGCCCAATACCTATTAAATATGCTTCAAATATTCCTCCCAAGTTTTGATGAAGACGAGGATGTCATCTAGATATACGACCACAAAGGAGTTTTTGAATGGCTACAATATGTTATCCATCATCTGCATGAATGTGGCTAAGGCATTATTCAAGTCGAAAGGCATGACCAACCACTCGAAGAGACCTTGTTTAGACTCGAAGGTTGTATTCCATACATTAGTTTTCTCAATCAACACTTGGTGGTAGCCTAACTTCATATCAATCTTACTAAAAAACTTATCTTCCTTGAGATGATCGAGAAGATCATCAATCTGGGGGATTGGGTACCGGTTCTTGACTGTCATCTTGTTCAGGGCTCTCTATTCAATACAAAGTTTCCATGTCTCGTCCTTCTTCTATAGAAGAAAAATTGGGCTCCTGCAAGGTGAGGAATTTGGTATGATGTGGCCCTTCAGAATTAGCTCTTGGATCTGGCGCTTGATTTCTTCATTCTCCATAATAGAACACACGTATACTGGTTCATTAGGCATAGAAGCACTGGTTGTCAAATCAATTGATTTATTCTGTTGAAAGTGCACCATCACCCTAATAGGTGAGGCAAATATGTCTTTGGTCTCTTATATTATCTTATCCACCTGTTGTTGTTGCGCAGAGAGACCCTGTGCAAAGGTTTTGGCAGTTGCAATGACCTTTCGTTCACCTTCCAACTAAACCATAAAGATGACAAATCTCCTAGTTTGAGAGACCACCTTTCTGCACTACTTCACTGATATCAAAGAGGCCTTAGTAGTTGGTATTGCCTCCAGTACCCTGTAGAGTTGATCTCCCAAAGTAATAATGACACTACAAGGCTTAGATTCATAAACAGAATGATGCTTCCACATACATGGTTTTCCTAAAAAAACATCAGAAACTTTAAGGGGTGGAACATCACACAATACCTCGTCTTTGAAAGTTTTGATGTTGTATTGCAGGAAACATTATTGGATGATGTGGATGTCACGTCCCTGGATGAGCCAACTGATGGTGTATGGTTGAGGATGTGGTGTCATTTTCAAGTTCAACCTCTTAATGACATCTACTAATATTATGTTCTTCTGTCTACTGCTGTCAATAATGAAATGGATTGGGGTCCCCTTCACCCACATATGTGGGTGGAAGAGGCACTTCCCTTATTTAGGTTCCTCTGGTTGGACTTTTGTGGTAGTGATGGTGATAATGTGTTTTGCGTCAATGATATTTTTTCCCTTGTCTGGTTCTGAATCAGATTCTAGGTCAACATCCAACCCTAAGGCTTTTATCTCATCCAACAATGATTATTTGGATGACATTCATAATATTGTTCCAAGGGATTTTGTGGAACTCGCACCACTTTCCAGTGTCCTTCTTTGACTTTCCATTACCCTTCTTTGTTAGTTGCTTGGAATGGTTGTACTGGGACTGGTCATCCTTTCTTTTTCCTTTTCCCTGGGAGTTAGGGCCACGCTTAACATACTTCAGGTGTTGCAGATTTGTAGACCCAAACTCCCACTCATTCTACTGCTTAAATTTYTGCTCGACTTTGACGGTATATCGATAAGCGACTCCCAATGATGAGATGTCCAGAAACTCCATTTTGGTTTGGATGTACCTATGTAGATCCCCACAATATTTTAAAACTAGATTGTGCTTAGAGTCTTTGATACACAKCTTGGTGTGTAAGTTATGGAAGTTATTTCTGAACTCTTGCATTGTTTGGCCCCTTTCTTGACAAATTGTGGTTCATCTAGTGTATTGGTCGTCATAGTTTCCAACTGGGTAATATCGTTCCTTCAGGGAATCAACAAAAGTCACCCAAGTGGGTCCTAGCCAAAAAATTGCATACTCTTCCTCGGCATGTTTCTCATGGTAAGTCTCTCACCAATCTCTAACATGGGGAAGGGCCTTAAGGAGCGCAAAGGTGATTTTTTCACTGTTGGAAAAATTTTGGACAGAGAAATAACCCTCTAACGGACTTAACCATTTTCCCAAAGCGTCGGCATATATCTGGCCTTCAAACAAGGGAATATCAAATTCAAATTGTACCTTAAAGGGTGTCACACCTCTGAATTGATTGTTGGTTGAAGGTTACTCCATTTTTTTCGGTAATGATTGAAGTATCTGGGTGAAATTATTCATCATCTCGTTCCTTTGTCGCGCGAGGGCTTCCTTGAGAAACAGTTTGATAGGATCTTCTTCTTTGTCCTCCCTATTTTATTCCTCCATGGGATGTTTCTTGGGCAGGCGAGAGTGGTTTTCCTTAAAAGAAACAAGCTTGAGACCCAACTCTCTATATCCTGACCTCGTCGGGGACATGCACTAAAAAGGACAAGAAGTAGACTGCTCTAATACCACTGATTTGGATTATATTGAGAATGACATGAAGGAAAAAAATATAATAGAGATATAATAAGAACATACACGGATATATTTCAAGGAACACAGTAATACAATAAAATTCAAATTCTATTAATGATTGTCTGGGATACAAAAGATTGTAAAATGTGAAGCACACAAGCTAGCTAGAATGGTGGTAGCTTATCTCTTAAGAGAGATGTGTCTTCTACTCTCATTTGAAAGAAGATGATTACGATGAGGCTCCAAATGTATTTTTAACATAAATCATAAATGAGAAAACCCAAACATCCAAAATCGTAACCCTGAAAGATGAAACGCCAAAAGGTTTGTGGGCCCCGATGGGGGTAGTTGATATGTCAACTTCCCGAGGGTTAAAATTTTGCATACGATCTCCATTTGGGGTGCTCAGTACCCTGTCATAAAGTTCTATACAGGGAGTACACATTCTGAATGGCCCAATACATCCCAATAACGATATTTTGGGTGTTGCCAAGTCAAAAAAACATCGTTTAAGGCCTCAAAATTCCCCCGAAAGTTTGGGACCCAAAAAACTGTAGAAAAACTGCCAAGATGGAAATTGTAATTTGATCCACCTAGATCAATTACATAGAATGGAATGAAATCTCATATAATCAATAACATAGGATGAATCCCTAGTAGAATGGATGATCCCCCCAAATAGATAGCATATGCCAAAAGGAGTGGTCAATTAGAATGCATGAAGATAGTTCATGGGAGAGGTGATTCAAATATCCATGATTTTGGAATCCCTATGCAGATGGAGTCTCTTACACTACATAAGACTTATACTCAAACCACATTCTCTCATAACTGAGGAATACTTACCCACCAATCGTGACTTACATTAGGTGATTTATGGTTGGGTTATTTAATAAGGAAAATGGTGAAAAGATGAAGGCTAGGAGGCTTTGGAAAATTAGGATTATTTCTTATCCCCTTATGCCCCCTTTCCTCTTCCCCTCTAGTGGACTCATAGTCCCTCTCTTTCTCTTCTTTATCCAACCTTAGACCTTTATATTAATTTTTGAAATGATATTTACATTTCTTGATAGAATCATGTCAAGTCTACCTCATGGTACACTGAAAGCATAATAATCAAAAATACATGCCTATACATTCACTAGTTGAGCCTTAGCCTTGAGCTCCAAACTAGGAATTCATACAATATATTTACATTAGGATTTACACAAGGGGTCATTTATATAACTTGACTACTATCATTATAACACTTGGCACATAATTTGGTCCAATATAATCTATGGGTCAAAATTGGGGATATTAAAATGGAAAATAAAGGAAACATCAAATCCTTCTTCCTTCCATGAAGGATGATAATTCCTCCATCCCTTCAAATGTGGTGGTGGTCATTGTTAATGATACCAGAGAATGGAAGATAGAACCTTGTTTAGATGCTAACCCTAAATCACAAAATAATATTGGAAGGAAAGTAGTAGCTAATGAGGAATGTTCTATAAGTTGTAAGGACTCTGTAGAGAAGGTGAACAGAGACGAGAGAAAGAGTTCTAATAATTTGTATAGAAGGAAGAGTTATAAACCTAAGTGTGTAAAACTTATAGTGGAAAAGATGAAGTTGATTATGGGACAGTAATGTGGTAATGGAGCAGATAGTTTTGTATCAAGCTACGAATTTGGTAGGGAAATTTCATGGAAGATTGATCTAAGAGAACTTGATGAGCATCTAGACTAATAGGGTATGTAATCAACAACTCAATCACTCCTTAATATATCATCTCCTCACTCATGGGTGGATAACATTTTTCCAATTTACTATAGACAAGGAAACTATTCTAAGGAGTAAGTGGTATTTGAATAGCTCAATCCTATCACTAAAGGATTGGACCCCATTATTCAATCCTATGAGAGAAGGGTAGACATCCAACCACTATGGATCAAGATTCATTCATTGCCTCTAGAATTGTTGTTGGAAAAGGCCCTCACCTTGATTGGTAATAATCTTGGGAGGATGTTTGGAATTTGGATAAGAAAAGAAATTTGGACAAAACCTTTGTGGTTAAGAAATGTGTGGAAATAAATATAGATAATGGGATACCAAACAAATTCAAAATTTATATTGGGTTAAGTTCATATAGACAAGAAAGATCAATTATGTAAAAGTTGCCTTCAAATGCTCCATTTTCCATCTCTATGGTCACTTTTCAAAGAACTTGTTCCAAAAAGGATATTCCAAATAAGGACATAGAAGAGGTGGGTATGGAATAGGATAAGCAAGGGATTCAAAGAGACAATGTCACTCCCTATTCTATAGCACAAGGACTCTCAACAAGGTTTCATGGATTTAGGTCTCCAAAACCAAGTATAGGATAACCTACATATGTTATTCTTGAAAAAATTGAGGGATCTAATTTATATATCCCTAGCCCTATAATGGAGTACATCCCTAGCCCTTGGAAGGGATATAATTTATATATTTTCCAATAGTAAATCATGATGCCTAGTCATCATGGTAATGAGGAGGAAGTTAGACCCAGGGCTAATGCCTTAACCTTTGTATATGTGATACATAATATAAGAATCCTCAAAAAAATATTAAGAAGATGAAATCAATGCCTACATTGGTTTATCTATAGGTTCAAATTGGTCGAGATGGAGAATTTGCAAAGGATTCCTCACAGTGAAATCACCTTACCTCTAAGGGGAGATATAGTGGTTAATTTAAATTGAAATATTCTATTAGAGATGTGACAAAAACCCCAATTAGAACTAGCATGGTCACTAGGGGGAATAAGAAGGTAGTTAGGAATAATATAGTTGAGACCACTGATAACACTAACACAAATTACTCATCAGATGAGTAAATTTTTCCAACTTAGAGTAGAAAATATCATCTTAGATCAACAAGGGAAAAAGGTTTATAAGTAAATGAACAAGGTGTGGAAGGAGGTTAGCTTGGTCAGGATCATCCTAGTCCCTAGACATGAACTGGAAGGAAATCCTTCCCCAACCATAATAGGGTGTATAAAGGGAGATAAGTAAATTCAAGTAATAAAATGAATATTCAAGAGGATTTAGAGAAATGAAAGTTACTCTAAAGGTTTCAAATGATTATTATTTCCTATGACATTAGGGATATAGGGAGTACCATAAGAGAAACTTTCTAAAGAGAGTGGTTAGTGTACATAAGTTGAAGGTTATGTTAATTCAAGAGACTATTCTAGAGGAGGATGAGACCAAGGGATTCATGTTGGTTCTTGTCCCTAATTAGAGTTTTTGGGATATAGGTGCAATGGACATATCTATAAGATTGGTGTTTGGATGGTATAAGTCCTTGCAATACATTAACACAACTTCCCTCCCTTTGGAAATGTGTGAAAAGTTGTACTCTTGTTAGATAGATAAAGGCTTTAATTTCCTTGATATTTATGGGCCTTTTGAAATGAGTAAGAAATTATGGGATGTTTTTTTAATTATTATCATGTAGTAAGGAAGGAAAATGTCATTGTTGGAGAGGACATTATATGTCAAGGTGAAGTGTGGGGGGGGGAATGGAACAATGGATCCCTTGGCTGAATTTTTTCTCCATAATATAGAGGAATCAAGCATGTGTAACTTAGAACCCTTTATCCTTAATCCTACATGGAGAAGTAATCGAAAAAGTGTAGGGTGGATCTCAAAAAGATTAGATAGATTCCTCTTTGATGAAAATGTTCTTTTTGAAGCAGAAAAGTAAAAAACAAGGATTGGAGATGGAGTGTCTAATCATGTCCCATTTTTTCTCCAAAATAGGAAGGTAGAGGAAAAGCCTTGAGTCCCCTTTAAGTTTAATCCATATTGTCTCAAAGATTGGAATTTCTAGAATTGGTTCAACTTGAGTGGAAGATTTATGATATTGGTCTCAAGGACACTATAATGTTTTGATTTAGTGATAACCCAAAAATAGAAAATTAGATAACTATTAAATGAGATAAGGTAATATAAAAAATATTCCCAAAGTCCTATTTGGAATATTGAGAGGAGATAGTCAGTGTATTCAAGTATAATATGAGAGAAATATTCTCAAAAGAAGATCAAATTACTATAAATAGATTGGAATCCAACAAAAAAGAGATTACAGAATGGGAGGAATCCTAATGTTGCTAGAAGAGTAGAGATATATGGTTGGCCCAAAGTGACAAAAATACAAAATTCTTTCATAGCTATCCAAAAATGAGAGAACCTAAAAACCACATGGAGCATAAAAAATGGAGAGGGAGGATTTTGTTGAAAAAGGCACCACTACTTTAAAAGGTTATTTAATAAACATCTTAGAGACAATATAGAAAAAAATGTGAATTTGTTTGCCTTCTTCCCTTAACTGGTGAATTAGGTGAAAAACTATGAGCCAATGGCATAAATTACTTTGAATGAGATTCAAGGGTTATTGAATCATTCCCAAAGGACAAAATCCCTAGGATGTATGGATGTCCCACTGATTCTTCTTTCGATTCTTTAAATTGTTTGGGGATAATATTTTGAACGTGGTAGAAGAATTAAGGAAAGATGGGAAGGTTCTAGGTGCCATTAACACCAACTTCCTAGCCATGATACCTAAAAAGGATGATCTTGATACTTTCAATGATTATAGACTTATATCTCTTTGTAATGATGTTTATAATATCAATGCCAAGATTATAGCTAGAATATTTAAGCATTTGTTGTCCCCTACAATATCATTTGAACGGATTTGTTTCTAAGTGATAAGTAGATCCATGAATCAATAGATATTGCTCAAGAAGGAATCCACTCAACTAAGGTAAGGAAGCTTCTTGCATTGATTCATAAAACTAGATCTTTGTAGGGCATGTGACAATGTAAATTGGTCATATATCAAATTTATGATGTTACATGTTGGATATGGTTATGATTTTGATGATTGGGTGGAAGGTTGTTACTCATATGTTTATTTTCCATTGTTTATTAATGGATCTACTACTTCTTTCTTCCACCTCTCAAAAGGATTGAGGCAATCATTTCCCTTCTCTCCTCTTTTGGTCCTACTAATAGTAGAAGGTTTATGTAAATTTCTCATCCATGAGAGATCTAGTGGAAGACTCAAAGGAATAAAGATGGGTAGGAACATAAGTTTATCCCTTCTGTTATTTGTTGATGATGTATTGTTGTTCATAGATGGTTCCATTAAATATGCTTAAATTTTCCGCCAGCTTCTCAAGTTGTATTGAAAATATACTAGTATGGAGGTGAATGAATGGAAATACTCCCTTTCTTTTCACATGTTTTTACAAGGGAAAGAGACCATTAAAGTTTTATTTCTGTTTTATTTAGTGGAGTTTTATCAGGACTCGAATATCTAGGTTTTCACTAGAAGGAAAATGAGTATGGGTTCTATGATTGGTTATATATCTACTATAAAATTGAAATAAGAGTTTCCTCTTGATCTACCATGTGGCTCTCCCTTGGGAAAGTTTAACTTTAGTGTGAAAGAAACCATAGAGGCCATGTGGGTGTATTCACACTCTCTTTCATGCATTCCAAAAGGAATTCTTACTAAAATAAGGAAAAATATTAGTTTCCTTTGGATTGGAAAAAAAAAAAGAGAAGGAAAGCCTGGTTCTGGTGCTATCGAATAGATTGGAAATGCCAAAGAGGGTCTGGGACCGGATGCTCAAGAACATTTTTCACTTTGGTAAGGTGTTGGTTTTTAAAAGCCTATAGAGATTGTTAATTAGCGACGGCCTATGGTATAGGATGTTAGTACAAAAGTATGCGGAGCCACTCACTTTTTAGAAGAATAGATTAGAACCCCTATCAATAAATTTCAAATGCCTCTATAGTTCCTACCAATAGGTAACTTGCCTCTTGGAAAATTGGGAATGGGACTAAAATCTACATTGGAATTGACACTAAATCGAGATGGATATGGGGAGGGGTGTAATATTTTCATTGGATTGGTTAACAAATTAGACACAAAAACATCCTCACTTTGTTTGATGCATAGACTCCAAATGATGCTACTTTTTGGAGATAAGGCTTGAAATTGGAAAAATACCTAGGTTTAGTGGGAGATCAATCATTGGAGTGGTTTATTTATGTTCAAAGGATGACTAATAATTTTGTGAAAATTTGTGGTCAAGAGGATATCTTGTGCGATCTAAATACCCTATGAGAGGTGGATACACAACTAGATTGGGATACATGGTGATGTTTATCGAAGATTTGGAAATAGAAGTCAAGTGGTGGTCCAAAACATAACTCATAAAAACCCCACTAAAAGTGATACATTTTATCTGGATGGCTCTTTGCAACAAAGTGCTTACCTGGAATATACTTATGAAAGGATAATTTTCAAGGCCAATCATTTTTGCATTGTTAAGTGTTACGTAAATATTATTTATCATTCGTTGGTAGGTTTTCATTATTCTAAAGAGGTTTGGGTAAAAACAAATATCTTGATAATAGAAGAAGGTTCTTAGGAAGGAGACTCAATAGAGGAAGCACTAATGATCATATTGGAGGATATATTGGTTGTTGAGCACAAATATCTTCCCTGTATAGTTTGTTAAGCCATACAGTTGTCCAAGAATAGTATGAGCTTTGAGGATCTCAACTTATCTCAACTACAATTTTTCTTCAAGATTCCATATTCTTATGAGAATCTAAGGATGGAGGTGATAAACAAAGCTCTGAGACAAGTTAATATTTTGGAAATTGACAAAGGGAGAACTTGGGGTTTCAATTTATTTAGCGTCAATTGGGAACCCTAGCCTCTACATATTTAGGGGCATCCTCTTCTTATCAAATATACACTACTTTACCTGTTCCTATGGACTTCATTACGAAAGTAACATTATGGTGAAGATCAAGTCCATTTTTATTCTAGTGGCATTAGCTACTAATATTGGCATAACATATCTCCAAACATTTGAGGACTCCAAGTTGGTTGTGAATTGGGTTATGGTTAGACTAGAAACCTTAACATTGGAACTAAATCATCTCATTCAATAAGTGAATACTCAACTCTTTAGATTTTCCTCTTGTTCAAGCACTTTGATATTTAGATAATTAAATGGCTTAGTGGATGTCTTGTCCAAATAGGAAATGGATGGTCAAGCAGGTCTACTTGACAACCATTGAGATTCAGGATGGGATTAACTCCATCCTTCTTGGTAGACATCTATTCAAAAATTCGTCTTCATACTCTTTACGTATTTTTAGACTATCTAGATTCTAGATGATCAATTGTGATTCAAGGCCTTTCATGATTTTTTGGTTTATTCTCTAAGAGATACAATGTTAGTTGTATGCAATTTTATGGATTCTTGAATGAATGTAATAAACGATTAGAGGTAATGGTCCTGAATTTATCTAAACATAAGATATTAAGTAGTGTTAACAACCTTTTGGTTGACACTTGTAAATTCAATGTCACCATTTCAACTATAAATAAATATATTGTAGCACCCTTACTAAACATTGGGGTGATATTAACTAATCAACTACTCTAAGTACTAAATTCTATCTTATCTAGTTTAGATTTTTTTTTATATAAAAATAATGTCTATATAGTGCAAGGTTTTCTACTTATCTTCCTAAAATCATAAATTAAATCCTAAATTTCATCTACAATGCATTCACTTGAAGAATAAATTAAAAAATTATTTGAGACTACAAAATCAATGTAAATTGTTTAAATTGTTTAATCTCCCAACCAGCTATGAAAAACCTCTCTAGCTCCCTATATCTAAGAAACCTTGGGGTTTCCTATCCCTCTATGCCCAAAGCTCCAAGAACAACACCCACCCACCACTAATATCTCAATCATCTCAATAATCAATCTCTCACAACTTTCATAGATCTCACTAGTATGATTTTTCAAAGCTCCAATGCTTCCAATGGTTCTCCTACCCCTCCAAACAAAAATTCCCCAATTACACAACCCCCTTCCCTCTTCAAATTCCCCCTTTTATCCCCTTCTCCACCACCTTCCTTGTCTACACATGAAGGGTACTAGGAAGGTCAAAATATAGTAAAATACTCTCCCCCCACCTACCCACATTATCAACCCGACATGCTATCAAGTCCATTAAATAAAATTAACTTTGGGTAGATTACGAAATCCAAGTACTACTAAATGCAAATAAATTTCAAAATGAAATCATATTTCCCCTTTATTTAAAATATAAATAAATCACGAAATGAAATTTAATAAATCCAAATGAAGTAAAATTATAATCATATAATTTTTCTTCTACAACAACCATCATACACCAACTATTAATAGAAATATTATAATAGCTAATGTATATTGTAATGATAATAGTGTACACGCGCAAGGTATGTTTATGTAGTTGGAGCATAATAGTTTGTGCATGTACTATTGATAACAATCATCACATCTAATGCATAGTTTCTATGTGCTCTCATCCAATATGAACTAAACATTCCACCAAAATCATCATAACTAGATTAAAAAATAATTTAATAACAATAAAGGGACTAAGGAACTAAGTTTGCATTTCCAGATTCCAATAGCATTCTTAACTACTCCAAATCACCCTTCCTCCCTAACCTACTTCCATTTTCCACATCATATCCTTTCATGTACAATAATATAATCAAGCATCAACTACATTGACCTAACTCTAGATAGAACTCATAAGCATAAGTGTCAACTATCACGACCAAGCTTCCCCAGCAATTAATTGGCAATCACCATCACATGTCTAGGATAGTGTGGCTTAACACAACCCTCCCATAACTCCAGGTTTCAAAGGATAAACGATGGAAAATACCTCCACCCCTCCTTATATAACTAGGTTCAACACCCTATCATTGACCATATTGTGTTTTTGTTGTTGCTCTTAGAGATTTGTCATCAAATAACCAATTTGGACAATTGTGCTTCTCATAAAATTTGCACCTAGCCAAATATCACATAAATGTATTGAACCAATAATTGAATAAAAAATAATGCTTCCTAGCATATTGTTTCTCTTTTGATGTACACTGACATCTACATCACTTTAGTATCACGCTTATTTGGCTATCACTTAGATCATTTAACCTATAGGTTAGTTTACCAAAGTATAAGATCATGCATAACCATATAACTATATATATGTGATTTCCATGTTACTCATGACAAACAATGTAAACCAGCTAGTTCATTTATCATGTGCATGGTACCTATTGACTTGTTACAACAAATTATCTAAATTGGTATCTCTGTACCACAATATTTCAATTAAATATTGCATGTTGCAATTAAATCACACAACATCCATCATTAATAACATAAACAATAACTTATACATAACTTTCGTATATAGGTAGGTCCACATGTCTATATAGTAAAGTCTCATCCTTCTCAACGGAGTTCCATAGATAATAAGAAAAGAAATAAAAAATAGATCATAATGCAGTTTATTTGCCTAAGTCAAAATGGGGTGTTACATACCCCCACCCTTTGGGAAACTTCGTCCTAAACTTATGGTAAAAAAAGTGTGGGATGATCTTGATTCATGGTCTTTGCATCCTCCCAGGTAGCCAATCCTAGGCTATACTTTCCCCACTAGACTTAACCTAGTCCACCAAGTGGTTCTTGAGATATTGAACCCTACAATCCAATATGTGTAATAGTTTGACAAAAATGGTTCCCATATCAAAAATATTTAATTCCTTCCAGTTAAGTTTATGAGATTCATCAGAAAAATAATTTCATAATACAAATACATGAAAAACATCATGAGTTTTATGCAAGTGGGATGGTAGTACAAGGTGATAGGAAACTAATCCATTTCTTCCCTATAATTTAAACAACCCTAAAAATCAAGGTGACAACTTTGTCCCCTTTCCAAACTAAATGGTACTCTTATTAGGCCTAATATGAATAAAAATGTGATCTCATACTTTATAAATTCAATCAATCCTATGTGCATCGAAATAACTTTAAATGTTGCTTGATTTGAATCACTTGTTCCTCCATCTCTTGAACCAATTCCATCCCTAATACTTGATCCTCTAACTTGTCCCAACTCAATGGTGTCCTTCATAGCCTTCCATACAAAATTTGATAAGGAGGCATCCCAATTGAGTTTTGTAATTTTTATTCTCAACAAACTCCACCAAAGGTAAGTACTTCTCCCAATGGGTTTGGTTATCATAACATACATGATAATCATGTATTCCATCACATTATTCACACTTTCATTTTTCCCATTTGTTTCAAGATAATACATTGTGTTAAAGTTTAATTGAGTCCCCAATGCTAACTACAAGCTTGTCCAAAACCTAGGTGTAAAATAAGAGTCTCTATCTAACATGATCTTCTTAGAAAACCCATGCACATGAATAAATTAACTTATAAATGATCCCGCCCCATCTATGATGTAATAAGTCTCACTTATTGGAATTAAATTAGCGCTTTGGGTAAATTTATCAATCTACAATCAAATTGACATTATACCTTTGCGATGTCAAAGGCAATCCCACAATTATGAAATCCATGGAAATGACTTCCCATTTGGACATACAAATGTCATGCGGTTGAAAGAGTCCTACCAAGTGGTGATGATCAGCATTTACCTACTAACATTCAAGAAATTTAGTGACAAATTGGACAACATCGATATTTATGCCTACCCAGAAGAAAAGATTCTCCATGTGTGCATACATATTCTTCACACCCAAATGTGCACAATAAAGTGCTCTATGGGATTCCTCAAGGATAGTTCTTTGAATATCTCCTTCCTCGAGGATGTGCATCCTTCCTTGAAATTGCAGAAATCCATCCACTTCAAGGACATACCCTTCAAAATTATGGGATAACTACCTCCCATTCTGAAGTGTTGAAGTAACCTTCAAATACTAACTATCTCCAAGAATTTGTCCCAACACTCGCTCCCTCAAATTGACCCTTAAGGGAACCAATGTAACACCCCTAGTTTTGATCTCCGTATTAGAAATGTATATATGTGTATATGATGATTTGTTGAGGGTCAAACAAAGATATGCAAATGTACATTAAATAATAATAATAATAAATACATTACAAGTTGCAGACAAAGAAAAACGAAATACATGGGGGGTTAAGATTCCACAAGAGAGGAAAGAAAGGGAGCTTAGGGGGCTCAATGGGGAGAAAATACCAATAATAATATTTTATTTCTAAGCCTAATTCCTTTGTATTATATTATCCTAAGTCATATGAACCTTGGGATTAGTTTCCAAGGGAGATATTTGGGCTTCTTAGGAAGACATGCAGTTAGTTGTTAGCATGCAAATATAACCCACGCTTTTTTGGTTGTTGGAGAGTCACCAATCATTCTTCCTGGAGGTTTTCTGTGAGCTTATGTTTCCATACCATGACTGTAATAGAGTTATTCTGTATGGTTTTTATGAATACTATGTGGGAATTATGTCCATGTGCATGAGAAATTATTGTCATTGAGCATACTCCATTACAGCTGAGAATCCTTGAAGTTCAAAGCAAAAATATTTATTGGTTAGAATGTGTTGGATCCTAGAGGGGAAGTGGGATAGCCCAAGGGACCTAGTGGAAAATAAAGGAATCCCATTCCTTGGATTGTGCAAACTAAAGAGGAAAGAGAGTTGGTGGATCGAGATTGTTGTCAGAGTTTCTCAACTATGAATTGTTGGAAAATTGGGTTGTCTGAGAGGATTAGAGTCAACCATAGGTGAATTCCTCCTTGTGGACTCATAACCATATCTCAAGGGTGGCCATGTTACGGAAGAGTATAGGAAACATAGAGCCTATTGTTGGGTGGAACGTCCTTTGTCTACAATCGGTTGGTGTTTTGTTCTCGTAAAGATAAGTGTTATGGTCTATTAATTATTATGTTGATTTTAATGATTTCAAGATAAGAATTGTATGATGTTATGCATGCATATATAAGTCAAAATCTATATCTATGATTAATTTATCGTGTCTACATGAGCCTACATTGTCATGTTTTCATGCATTAACCAACTCATAATAGGACAATGAAGAAATATGGTATCAGAGCTATAAGATGTGGATTTCAGCCTAGTAGATGGTTGGGTAGAATACATAATAATATCAAAGCAAGAAAATGAATAAAATTTCAATTTCAAGAAGTACCATTGATCCTTAGTAGAGTGGTATCATGGCTATTGATTATAGCATTGGGGCTATACGATCCAATAATCGGATTGTAAAAAAAGAAGTTATAGTTTGCAAACTAAGTGTTTGATATAATTCTTCAAGGAGATTACTTGGGGAAAATTTTCTATATTCAATTATAGTGGAATGATGGTTCAAATCCTCGAATAGGTTTCCTATTAGAGCATACAGAAGAACGAATTTTACAAATTCATGGTTACTGAGTTTGGCATGTGTAAAATTTGGACAAAATCCCTAATTTTGGATTAAGTCTAGAGGTTAATTGGCATAGAAACATCAAATATGGACGGTACATGGGTCAAATTCATCCAGGGAAGCCAAGTCTAGAGAATTCATGGTGGACGTGAATATATATATATATATATATATATATATATATATATATATACATGTTGGAAATGTTTAACAGGTAGCATATGCTTTTCATTGATGGCAAGTACAGCAATGAAGATCTGACAATGAGATGGCATGAGTCTTGAGGAAAGAATGTACAAAGAAGGATTGTTGGCATGTTTCACGGCCCGTGGAGCTTGTCATTGATAGCAAAAGTCTGATAGTGGAGATAGTAGGATAAGAAGGATAAAATCCCTTGGGAGACTTAGGGCTGACAATCTCGGAGGCAGTTGCTTGAAGAAAAGCAGCGGCGGCAAAGACAAAGCTCAAAGTCACCGAGGATATTTCTAGAGAGAGGAAGAGAGGAAGGCAGTCCACAACCACAGGATCTCATTCAAATTTCAAGAAAAACGAGAAGTGCGTCCAGGATGAGACGAGAAGTTGTCTACGAGGTTCATTAGGAAAACCAAGGTGAAATCCCAGACATAATGTCGGGACCGTCTATTTGGAGGGCCAGCGTGAAAAGCAGCGATGGTATGCCGGGAAGCTTCGATAGGAGGAGACCAGGTCGGCCCGTCAGTCCGTAGGAGACCGTGCGTCGTTGGATCAATATGAGAACACGCAAAGTCTTTAAAGAAGGTTTATTTCTGATCATGGGAATAGTCATATGGACGGGGGCGTGAATCGCCGAGGTTTCGAGGATCCTTGAAGTTGGATATGTCAAAGTTCCTTGACAGCGAAAACCCCAAATGTGATATGATCAACTAGTTAAATCAAAAGAATTAGATCACAGTCGCGTTGATTTCTTTCATCGGAGAGTCGGGGATCGTGATTTCAATATACAAAGAACACTTGACAACGAAAACCACGAAATGTGATATCACGATTTCACGAGTTAATCGGTCGTTGGATAACAATTGATCTAGGCATTCGATCAACACCGCGATCAACGGAACCCGCGTCGGATAAAGGTTACGTGGCACATCCGGTGATGGCAGTCGGTGATTCAACGCCGGGCTTATGTAAAGTCCACCCGAATCAGTGACACATGGCGGATCTAACTGCAGTAACCCAAACCACATGTGACATCCCGTGAGAGCATGTGTCAGCGACTTTGAAATACCAAAATCACTTGACATCAAGAACCCGAAATCGCGATATGTGATTTAGCGATTTAATCCTTGGTAAATAGAATTTAGAAGTGATCTGGACCGTTTATTATATGCATGGAGTATCGAGGGATCGGGACTTTGGAATGACAAAGTCACTTGACATGAAAAACCCCGATTTCGCGAAATACAAAATCACGACTTAAATCGCAACCATTGAACCAAGAATGAGATATCGACCGTTTATTTTCCTCATGGAGTATCGGGGATCAGGGCTTTGAAATGACAAAGTCACTTGATATCGGAAGTCTCGAAATCTCGAAGGGATCGGGACCATCCATCGAGGGACATGTGAAGATGGCGTCATCGACATTTTGTTCACATCGAGGAATCGAAGGATTCCATTGACAAGAGTTTTGTCCAAGTCAGAATCGCGATCCGCGAAGCCCCGATAAGTAGGGGCCAAATGTAAACCTGACGTGAAGGAGGACGATTGGCAGTAGTGGAGCCCATTTGTGAGAGATACTGACAATGGTCTGGTGTGATCCACATGGACCCAGGGCTTAGCTAGGAGGGTTGAAGCACATCGTGAATCAGGAAATCACGAATCACGTGGAAATAAACATTATGTCATCGAAAGTGTAATCACGATATAGTAAATCCCTATTTGATCATGAACTGTTGGATCAAAGAAATGATCGGAGGGATACTGATGCACGAGGAGCTGTTTCACCAAGTGATTTCATTTCATTAGAGAAGGCGAAAAGTCTCAAGCGCGAGGAAATTTGAGGAATCTCGACTATAACACCCGATGATCTTTGAGCGATGGAAAAAGGGGCAAGATAATTTGAAGAGTTGCGATGATGATCGGGTAGAGCACTTGAGAGGTGGATAACATTGGCACAGTGTGAGCATGAGAGTGTGGCACAAATTGCATGCACGAGGTGCACAGAAGATATAAGTACAGGGGACAGAGATGAGAGAGGTTGTTGTTGCCATTGTTGTTAGAATTTTTGTGGTCGCTGTGAAGAAGGATTGAAGTGTGAGAAAATGGCAGAGCACAGGAGTAGAAATACACTGCAGAGGAAGGTTGCATGAAAGGGACATGATCACGAGAGAGTATAAATGGAGAAAAACAAAAAGTGCAAGGAGGTGCGAAGACAACGTCTGGAGCAGGGAGGTAAGCTTGATTCTATGAAACGATGACAAAGGCGGTAAGCCATTGAATAACTTTATTATATTTATGTGAGTTTAAATTCCACAAAGATTTATTTAAAAGGGTGGTTGGGAGGTGCTGGGAGAACATTTGTCCTCGAGAGGAGTTCCAGAAGTGGGTGCTTGAACACAAGGAGTTAGCCAGCTTCCATGCAGTTTGCGGCCCGAGGAGAAACGAGGTGGCGAGGGGGTGGTGCAAAGGGAGAACTCTTGTTCTCTACATTATACAGGTTGGTGCACGTATGATTGGAAGTTGGTGCTTCCATCCGGTTAGTGCTGGAAGCGGTCGAGGGGAGTTGGTGCTTCCTTCTAGTTGGTGCTAGAGAAACGGGGAGTTGAATTACTTCCTTCTAGTAGGTGCTAGAGAAAGCAGTTGGTGCTCTCGGCCAGTTCTGACTTTCAAAGCAGAGAGGTTGCTTAGCCTCGTATGAGTTGGTGCTCATATGTATGATAGTAAATAATGTAGCTTGTACTTATCCTTATAAAGAAAAAGAGGTTTTACCTGTATGGGTTTCCTCGGGGAAATATCATCTCTGTGTTTCTCATATATGTGGCTGATGTTGAATGAGAAATTGTTTATTCCACTGCATTATTGTGATCATCATTTAGTGTTTCAACAAAAGTTTAAAAGAGCATAATTGTTTTAAACACGGTAACAACTGACTCACCTTCACCGGTTGTCCAGCAATTGGTATCAAAACGGCCCTTTATCTAAGGGTAGATCCTGGAGATTAAACACTTAATGAAACCAGCAAGAAGGGACTTGATCCACTAGAGCCTCCTCTATTGATGGAGGCAATTTGCCTGAAAGGTTAGAATGAGATCATACCTAATAGCCTTAGGGCCCGGATGTATGGGATGTAGTAGAATTTGGATACATAAATCTGTGCTAACTTCAAGGATGACAAGTTAAATTCGTTAATGCTAAGGGATTGAATGCCATCTTGAATGGACTTCACGAAGCCGAGTTGTGAAGGTGATGCATCTTCAAGCTGCTAAAGAAATGTGGGGACAAACTCATTACTTGATTATGAAGGTAATGGGAAGGTAAGGATGCAAAGCTTCAAACTGCAGAATCTGAGTTTGAACAAAGCGAAGATGAAGGAAGATGCATTTGGAAATACTTTTCACGAGTAGAAAGAAATTGTAAATGCAATGAAGGCACTTAGCGAAACAATTGGGGAACCTGCTGTAGTTCAGAAAATCTTGAGAACACTCCCAGATAGGGGACAACCCGAAAGGTCTATTCTATAGAAGACAATGATAAAAACACAGTTTGACCAACTACCGGAACTCGGCGCAATAGGGAAATGAGAATAGTTAAAGATAAACCACCTCAGGAGAAGCATCATTTAAGACAGAAAAGAATGAGGATTCCCGAGGCGAACAAGAAATTAAACAAAAATTAGGTAGAAAGGCCAAAAAAGGATATGGCAAATACAAAGTAAAGCTACCCTTCAAATGTTTTGACTTTGGTAAGATAGGTCATTTGCAAATAAATGTCCTCTCAAAAAACATGATCAAAACTCTGAAGATGAGAGAAGCACAAATCAAGAAGAAGATTTGATAAGAAGAAAGAGTTTATGTGTAAACAATGATGACTCTCAGGAGACAGATGGTGATTCCTCATGTGAAGAAGATAAAGTAAATGACTTCTTGTTTATGGCCAAAGGGGATGGTGATAATGAAAGAAAGGGCGATTGATGAGAATGATGAAGAAGTTGTGGTTGATATGGAAGGAGGCGATCCACTTAGCTGGAAGATTGTGATTTCGAGAATTAAGAGCAGAAAACCACAAAAACAATTCTTGTCTGAGTTTGAAAACATTAAATAGCGATGAAGACTTTTGCCACGCTCAAAGTGGAATTAGAAAGACAAAAGAAAATCAGGGATATTCTGGAAACATGACTATACTCAGAGAAAAGGGCAAGATACGAAGCTGGAAGAAGAAGTAGTGAAAACTAGGAAAGAGATGGAGAAGTTTCAAGCCTTTGTATCATGATCTATCCAATATCAAGAAGCCTCGAAGGATTAGCCACCATTACGAATCAACAAAGGAATCAAAGGCGAAAAGCTGGTTTGGGTTATGAAAGAAAGGATCGAGTAGTGGTCAACCAAGAAACAAAGAACCCACACAAGTTTATTCCAAAGCTGGAGTGTCCATGTCAAAAGTACAATCAATGAAAACAACAAACCTGCGGAAACAAAAGAAGACAACCGGTACGGGACAAGTAAAGGGAAAAGGTGCGGTGAATCTTTAGAACAAAGTAATAATGCACTCCCTGCTCAAGACATCCTCAACATGAAAGAAATCGGTTGCTCAAAGACAACCATTTTTCAGGTACAAAGACTTTAACTATGGATCTTGTTTCTATTGTGATAACTTTGGTCACAAAGTTGTAAATTATTTCTTAAGACTTAGACATGAGCATTTAAATTTTCCAAGAAATAAATGTCTGCTTACAATGACAAAGATGATCTGACAAAGTAACAAAACCATCACAGTTACTGCAGAGTGCCAAATTAAGTCTAGAGACATGCAGGCGAGGAGGTCAGGATTTATAAGCAGTCAATGTGGAAGTGAACAATGCTACAGCAATAACTTTTTGACCTATTGAGACAATGAGATTGAGATGCTATAAGCGTATCCGGCTTTGGCCATGCAAGCGCCATCTCAAGGTACAAAGCGGATCAGAATAAAGTTCTTAGATAGAAAGACCGGCACATGGAAAAGAAAAGATAGTGAAAAATGTGGTCAGCACTTTCAACTCAAAAGCAGAAGGCCTCTGGAAAAATAGAAAGTGGATGTTCCAAACCGCGTGGCCCGGAGAAAAGGATAAGCTATTGTCTATAAGTAAAAGCAAAAGCGAGAATGTGATCCTTGAAAATGATGAACCAGGGCAAAACAAAGATAGAAAGTTGATGAGTTTGAAGAATGACAAAGGGAGATGCAGTATGCTTTGCTTGTGGATGATCTGAAACACAATTCACTCAGTTCAAAGTCAAAAGTGAAATAAAGGAAGTGAAAGCTCCGCGTTCAAAGAATGTAAGGTAAATATAAACTTGGGACAAGAAGTGAATGAAAGTTTAAAGAAAATTGATGATGTTGAAATTGAATCCTCCCACAGAGTAAAAGAAGAAGATTTAGATACAATAAAAGCATGTTGAGTTGTATTTGCCCCATAGATGAAGTAGGAGAAAATCCATGTCATAAGAAGGAAGCGGAAGTCTTGAAGGTTGAGAAGGAAGACACGCAAATCAAGTTCTTGAATAGTTATGTGATCCTGGATGAGATCTTGGATTTGTTCAAGAACTTGATTTTGGATAGTCGGAGATCACCAAATGACAAATGCGATATTGGACTCAACAAGGTAGAAATGAGTGCTCTCTTAAGAAAACTGATATAGGTCCTTCATTTGTGAAAGAAAAGCAGGCGTGAGAGTGTGTGTAGCATTTTTCTCTTGTGAATGAATATGGATATAAAAAAGCCCTGGATTGGAATGCCATCATGGAAGAAAAATGAAAAGTCCAGTAATAGAGATCGATGAAACTAAATGGGAAGTCAAGGGCTTTTTAAAAGGTACAAGTTATAATTTCACAGTGTTCAAGTAGGAAACAACATTGATGTACATGACATCACCATGCAAAGACAAACGAGAGGAAATACTTTTTCAAGGAAATTTAATCTTTTGAACAAGGGAAAATCGGTGTAACATGAAAGAGATTTATGAAATGTGTCTACAGAGTGAAAATTGAAGCGTGAAGCGGAAAGCAGAGCATAATGATGGAAAAAGATGATGCAGAGTAGACTAGATAACAGTGACAGGGGGGGGTCATCCACACATGAGAATTGATAAAGGAGGTTGAGTAAGAGAAGTGAGCAATTTTTGAATTTTGCACAGAGGATAAAGCTGAAGCTGAAGATGAGCGGTCCAAAGAATGGAAAGAGAAGACTTCAGCAGATACAAATATTTTGCAGGCCTAAAATGAGAGAGTCTATCCCGTCAGGGGTAGTTTGCATTGAGTTAATATCTAATACCTTCTAAAATACTCTTGACTCGGAGCGTATTCTCTTTGACATTGATGTCAAGGGAGAAAAGAATGCAGATTACTTTGAATGGGTGCTTTTGTTCCATCAATGCAAAGATTGTTGAAATGTTACTTGGGTAGCATATGCTTGTCATTGATGGCAAGAATCTGACAATAGAAGATAGCTTGGGTGCAGGAAGAATGTACAAGGATTGTTGGCATGTTTGCAGGGCAACATAGACTTGTCATTGATGGCAAGAAGTCGATAGTGGAGATGGTAGGATAAGAAGGGATACAAATCCCTTAGGGATTCCAGGGCGTGAAAAGCTTCGGGAGGAGCGGCGTTGAAAGCCTTGTGAGCAAGCTCAAAGTGCGGGGAATTTGCGAGGAAGAGAAGGAGAAGGCGAGATCCACAGCCCGCGGGTCTCATTCAAATTTCGAAAGAGCGAGGGTGCGGTGGCGGATCAAGCGAAGGCACATGCAGGGTTTACCATGGGGAAAAGCAGAGTGAAATCCAGAGCATAATCGAGGACCGTCTATTTTGGAAGGGCCGTGGCGTCGGTATACCGGAGAAGCCGATAGAGACGGTCTCGGTAGAGTCGAGATCGAACCTGAGAGGGACGAATGCACCGTTGGATCAATGAGAACCCGCAAGGTCTTTAAAGGGAGTGAAGTTTTGGCTACGGTCATGAGGATAGTCCGCTATGGACGAGTGTAGTCATGGAGTTTCGAGGATCGCGAGTTGGATATGTCAAAAGTTCCTTGACAACGAAACCGAAATCGTGATATGATCTCAGCCGTTAAATCAAGAACTAGATCCGGTCCGTTGATTTGCTTCATCGGAGAATCGAGGATCTAATTTTCAATATGCAAAGAACACTTGACAACGAAAAGTACGAAATCGCGATATAGCGATTTCACAAGTTATCCATTGGATTGGATAACAAGTGATCTAGGCCGTCGATCCAACACACATCAACAAACATCGTCACATAGGGACACGTGGCACATCCAATTGATGGCCGGGTGTCAGGCGGTCAACACTTGGGGCTTATGTAAAGTCCGCGAATCGGTGACCGCGTGTGGGATCTAACACCATTAGCCAAACCACATGTGAAAGCGTCGGCGAACATCGCCAATCGCGACTTTGAAATACCAAAATCACTTGACATCAGAACCGAAATCGCGATATCGCGATTTAGCGATTATCAGTAGTAAATTTAGAAGTGTCACAGATAGTTGATTATGGCATGGAGTATCGTGGATGGACTTTGGAATGACAAATTCCTTGACATCGAAACCCCGTTCGCGATATCGTTGTGATTATCAGCGGTAAATGGTAATGTCTGGGCCGTTGATTATCGCATGGGGCATCGGCGTCGGGACTTTGAAATGACAAATTCACTTGATATCGAAAGTCTCGAAATCTCCGAAGGGATCGGGACGATCCATCTGAGAGGGCAATTAGCCGAAGATAAAGGCGTCGTCGGCATTTTGTTCATCGGGAATCGGGGATTCCGTTGACAAGAGTTTGTGCAACTTAGAATCGCGATCCAGCGAAACCAGATAATTAGGGCAGGATGTCAACAATATTGAGGAGGACGGTGAAATGGTAGAGCCAATTTATCATAGATAAGGATTTAGTCCGCGGGTAGCGGTCACATGGACCCGAGGGCGCTTCAGTAGGATAATTGGCATATCGTGAGTCGGGAAATCGCGACTCCCGTGGACATAAATTTATGTCATCGAAAGTGCAGAAATCGCGATATATGAAATCTCGATTTGATCACGAACCGTTGGATCTGAAATGGTCGAACTCTTGAGCCACGACAAGTAAGGATTCGGCGGTAGAAGGCGAAGAGTCTCAAGCTGCGAGGAAATTTTAGGAATCTCATCATAACCTGATGATATTGGCAACGTGGAAAAAGGGCGGAAGAAATTTGAAAGAGTTACCGGTATGGTGAGGCGCTCGAGGTGGAGCACATGGGCATGGTGTGAGCATGAAGAGCGGAGGCACACATTGGATGCACGAGGTGCACAAAAACTATAAGTCTACTGGGCAGAGAAGAGATGAGGTTGTTATTTACCCTTCTTTGTTAGAATTGTTGTGGTCGTTGTGTAGAAGGATTGAAGTGTGAACAAGGAGGTAGAAACCGCATGGGAGTAGAAATACACAGTTGAGGAAGGTTGCATGAAAGGGACATGATGCAGAGAGTATAAATGTAGAAGAACAGAAAGTGCAAGGTTTGTGTAGAAGACACTGATGCAAATAGGGCATAGTAGTGTAACAGAACAGCGACAAGTTTGGTAAGCCATTGAATAACTTTGATAGCGGCTGTAATGAGTTTAAGTTACAAAGATTAACATTAAAAGGGTGGTTGGGAGGTGCTTTCGGGAGTTGTTGTCCCTCGAGAGAGGTTCAAAGAGTGGGTGCTTGAACCGCGGGGGAGTTGTAGCTTCCATCACGGTTCGCGACCCGAGAAACGGGTGGCGGGGTGGTCGCGAGGAGAACTCTTGTTCTACGTTATCTGAGGTTGATTACTGTAAAAGATTGGGAGATCAGTACTTCCATCCGGTTAGTCTTTGCCGGAAATAGTCGAGGAGTTGGTGCTTCCTTCCCTGGTTGATTGCTAGAAGAAACCCGAGGGGAGTTGGTGCTTCCTTCTAGTGGGTGCTAGAAAGCGAGAGAGTTGGTGCTCTGACAAGTTCACGACTTACAAAGAAACGGAGGGTTAGCCTCATTATGAGTTGGTGCTCGCTATGTATGATAATGTAAATAGTCTTAACTATTACTTATCATATAAAGAAAGAGAGTTTTACCACGTATGGGTTTCCTCGAAATATCTGTCTCTGTTTCTCGTATATGTGATTGATGTTGAATGAGCAATTGTTTATTTCTGCATTATTGTGATCATCATTTTAGTGTTTCAGCAAAAAGATTTTTAAAGAAGCATAATTGTTTAAACGCGGTAACAACTGATTCCACCTCTCCCGGTTGTCCAACAGTGTATAACATAATTAGTTTCACAATTAGTAAGAATTTTTTCCTTTGCCTCTCCAATGTCACCCAAGAAGAAAATTAGTGTATCGGTGTTTAGAAATACTCAATCAAAAATAAAATTTAATCTTTTCTTTGATAAAAGACTTTTGAAAAGACGGATCTGTGACAGAAGGAGCAGAGGAATGGCGGTGATGGTTGGAAGATAATGCCTATGTGGGGGTTGGGCCTGGCGGCCGACGACAGGGCTGGGGGTCATCATCAAGGCTTTCTTGGCATGGAGCGAAAGTGGGTGGCATTTTTGGACAAGTTTTGAGGTAGGAACTGGGCGAAAGTGGGTGGCATTTTTTGGACAAGTTTTTCGAGGTAGGAACTAGTTTCTTGGGATTGGCTTGGTTGAAACTTGGAGGGTAGGGTTTCTATGGATCTTTCTTCTTTATTGTCTTGGCTGGATCGGAATGGATCTGGGTGGGGCAGTAGTATCGGGCTATGTGGTGGGTGGCCCAGAATCTGAGCCCTAGACACCACTATCGTTAATTCATTGGGACTAGAGGAGATGAATCTGGAGGGTTTGAAATTACCTCTGACATCTAGCGTTTTTTCTGGGCACTCACACCTTGCCTACTTTTTCTTTTTTGGGTGGGCTGACATTTGGAACCTCGGCGACTAATTTGTTGGGTTTTGTTTATGGGTTGGACCCTCTTCTGGATCTGTCAGATGGAGTCTTTGAGTGTATTGGACCTGAGCCTGGGGATTTATTTAATGTTGGTTGTTGGACCTCACAACAAAAATATTTGGCGGTGGATGACTCTAGAGCCCATTTCTCACCCTCAGAGCTCATCAATGATCAGGGATCCTTTCCAAAACTTGCAGCGAAGGTCGGTGATTTCTTCGGGAGGGCTTCTTCTCCAGGTAGGGCCTCTAGCCTTAATGCTTCTCCTCCAAGTCCAGGATCCAAAGGTTTTGCGAAGAGGGGAGGTCGGGATTGCTCGAAGGATTTTGGGGCATCAAAGCATTCGGCTCATGGGAGTTCTCAGTGTGCTCGGGACCGCTCTGATCCTAACAGTTTTGTATTTGGCAAGGACATAGCTATCGACTGTGTGGTTGAGTTTTAAGAACTCGTTGTGGTGGGGCGAATGTGAGGTAAAAGTTTGGGAACTGTCTTTCTTCGCTCTTGGGTGGATAAATCCTGGGGTACAAAAATTTCTTCCTTTCCCAGTATTCAGTTGTTAGCCAAGGGTTGGTTTTCTTTTGTTTTCAAGGCCTCTTCTGATGTGGCCTAGGTTCTCTCTAAAACTTGGACAATGGTTGGCACCCCTATTGTTCTCAAGCGTTGGACCCCTATTTTTTATGTCAAGTGGGAGAGAGTTCATGTGGTTCCGGTTTGGGTTCAGTTACCGGGCCTTCCTATGAAATATTGGAATTTTTTTCGTTTCTCGACCATCGGTAATAGACTTAGTGATTTCTTGGAGGCAGATTATTCTTTTGAAGATATGGGGCTTATGTCGGTAGCCAAGATCTTGGTGCGGCTGGACCTTCGTTCGGGTCTTTTAAAGGAGCTAAAAATTGAGACGGCCTCTGATTATTTTCTTCAGCCTTTGGACTATGAAGCCATCCCCTTCAGATGCCATAGATGCCATGCTTATGGGCATGGAGTTGCGGACTGCAAACTTCCCTTCAAGGGTAAGTTTAGGGGCTCTTTGGATGCTAGAACCGGCACTGGGATGGACCGAGCAGTTTTGGACCCAGAGGTCACTGGAGGCACACAGGTGGTGATCTCCCAGGATGTGGACTCTGGTAGGGTCAGCAGGCGACAATATTTTTCCTCTGTGGGTCCTTCTTTGGTGGATAGCGACCCGACACTTGCTAAAGTTCATAAATATTCTCTACAGGCTTGTCCAAGATCTCTTATGGTGTCAGGTAAGCATCAGTTTTATTTTCCTCTGGTTGCTTCATCTATTTTTTATTTGGTTCTTCCTTCAGGCTCTCTAGGAAAAGACGTCTCTTCTTCGGTGGGTCTTCCCTATCCTTTTTTTCACCTGTGTCCTGAGTCGGCCTTTTTCTCCCTCTCTCCCCCTAGGGCTCTAATTCCTTCATCGATTAGCACACCCGTGGTTACTTTGGGTCAAGTGACAAGTGATTACTATTCATTCGGGGATCCCTTTGTATCGGTGGCCCTGGCGACTGAATGTTTTGGGAATTCTTCTTCAGCCTTTGTAACCTTACCTATGGAGATTGATTCTCCCCTATCCTCTCCTTCTAGGTCTCTTTGTGGGACTCCCTCTATTTCTGCTTTTCATTCCTCCTCCAGTACCCAGTCTCCTAAGGGGTCCAAGATCCGTTATACCCTTCGCAATAGGGATGTTTTATCTGAGGCTTCGAGCAGATGCGGTGCGGAATATCCACTCGAGTCTAGTTTGGGGTCTCTTCTTCGAGCTTTGTCTTTTTTGCAGGGTCGGGGAAGGCAATCACACATTCTACTGGTGCAAGATCGAGCCAAACTTGATGTGGCTTCAGGCAGGAAAACCTTCATTGAATGGGCACTTAGAGCAAAGCAACCCCAAGAGTTGGTTACGTCATGAAAATTCTCTCCTTCAACTGCAGGGGTTTGGCGAGCCCGGCTAAAAAAATGTCTTTGAAAAGACTGATTTATGTTAACAACCCAGACATAATATTTCTCCAAGAAACCCTGGGAGTCAGCGAGTTAGTGGTACATTATTTGGAAGCACTTCTTCCCAGTTGATCGTTTTTGGCGATGGATGCAAAAGGGCACTCTGAGGGTCTTGCCACGGGATGGAGACACAAGATCTGCAGATGTGACAATTTCTAGGGCTTTGACTCGGGGATTGGCCTCAATTTGTTCTCTGAGGATTTAGGGCACGCTTTGGTGCTCATTAATATTTATGGTCCCTACGCTAAGTGGAAACGTTATTGGGATTCTCTGGCCTTGTGCCCTTGGATTTTTGAGCTAGGGGTTATTGTGGGTGGGGACCTAAATTTTTCCTTGGGAGCGACGGAGGTTTGGGGCCCTCGTTCGACTATGGACCCTTTGACTAACTATTTCACGCACTATCTTGATTCTTTTGGATTGTTGGATCTGTATCCGGTTAAATTACAACCAACTTGGCGGAATTTGAGGACTGGTGATGCTAGAGTTTCAAAACGCTTGTATCGCTTCCTAATGACAGAGGATTTGGTGGACTCCTTGGGCCTTGCTCGTCAATGGGTCGCTAGTGGTGGAGAATCGGATCACAACCCAATTGTTTTGGAATTAAGTGGCAGGGCCCGTCGTACACCCAACCCCTTCAAATTCTTAGAAGGTTGGATAAAGGATCATGAGTATCAAGCCTTAGTACGTAATCTATGGATTCCTATGGGACCACTTATTAACTCGCATGTTGCAACTGATCTTATGGAAAATATAAAGAAAGTTAAACAGGCTACCATCTCCTGGGCACATGAGAAAAAAGTAAAAGAAGATCAAGAGCTTCTCTCTCTTGAAAAAAGGATTTTGGACTAGCAGGTTGACCCTGATATTGGCTTCAGCTCCAGGGAAGCTAGGGAAGATATTTTTCAAGTGGAACTTCAGCGGAGAACTATTTGGTTGAAAAGGAAGCTTTATAGTGTCTAAAAAGTCAGGCTATCTAGCTCGCTTGTGGGGATGAGAACACAAAATTCTTCCATTCTTTTGCCAAAGGAAGAAAATTGAATAATACCATTTGGAGTCTCACTCAGCGGGATGGCCAACTGGTCAACACCTTCTAAGGGCTTTCATCTTTAGGGATTTCTCATTTTAAAGATCTGTTCATGGCACAATCGGGCTCTTCAATCAGGGAAATTGTGAAAGCAGCCAGATTCTTCCCACGATTTGTGGAGGATGATGAGAGGGAGTCCTTAATGGTTCAGGTCACTGAACATGAAATACTAGCTATCATGAAATCCTTCCAGAAAGGGAAGAGTCCAAGTCTGGATGGATGGTTGATTGAATTATTTCTAGGTTTCTTTGATTTGTTGGGTAATGATATTCTAAATGTAGTGGAAGATTCCAGCAAAAATGGGCATATTCATGAACCTCTAAATGCCACCTTCATCACTTTAATCCCCAAATCTGATAATCTAGCTACTTTTGATGTTTTTTGTCTAATCTCCCTCTGCAATTGTATCTACAAGATTATCTCAAAAGTCATTAGCCTCTGTTTAAAAGATATCATTTCACGACACATCTCTGGTGAAAATTTTGGGTTTCTGAAAGGTAGACAGATTCATGAAGCTATCGAGGTGGCACAGTAAGGTCTACACAGCATGAAAATTAGGAAACTCAAAGGTGCAGCGATAAAAATTGATCTCTCAAAGGCTTTTGACAGGGTAAACTGGCTTTATATTCGCATGCTCTTAATTCATCTTGGATTTGGAGTTGCTTTCACAAATTGGATTATGGCATGTTTATCCTCAGTATCCTTCTCTCTCCTGATAAACGGCTCAGCCACCCCTTTTTTCAAAGCGGAAAGGGGGATACAATAGGGGTGCCCCCTATCTCCACTTCTTTTTCTTTTGGTCACAGAGTGTCTTAGTCACTTCTTGATCGAAGCCAAGTTTGTTGGAAGCTTCAGAGGCATCAAAATTACTTAGGTATTATACATATCTCACTTAATTTTTGTGGACGACATTTTAATTTTCTGTGATGGCTCTAGACAGGACATTGAAAAATTGTGTGAAGGACTTATACTCTTCAAACAAGCCATTGGCATGGAAATCAGCACACAAAAGTCAAGTATCACATTATCTTTGTTGGATGCAGAGGAAACACAATACATTGTGGAGAGACTTCCCTTTCAAGTCTTTGTCCTTGATGAAGGGTTGAAATACCTCAGTTTTCAATTGAAACCAAATGACTATAGCAATATCGATTGGCGGTGGCTTATAGAAAAACTAGAAAAAGGGCTTAAATGTTGGAGTCATCGATGGATTTATAGGGATGGGCGGTTAGTCTTGGTAAAGTCAGTTTTAGAAGCCATTCTAGTTTACTGGATGTCTTTAGCCTGGATTCCCAAAGGCATTCTGGAGAAGATGAGAAAATTATGCTTTACATATCTATGGTAGGGAAATAAGGACAAAAAAATTTTACTCTGGGTAAGATGGGATCGGATCGTGAATCCAAAGGCCTTTGGTGGTTGGGGTCTGAAGAATATTTTCTCCTTCTCTAAAGCTCTTGCGGAAAAGTGTTCATGGCATCTGATAAATACTTCTAGTCTCTGGACCCAGATAATCCACCAAAAATATATTGCTCCACTTTCAGCCTTAGATTGGGTTCAATCTTTAAACAAGTCTTCGGTGGGGATTTATATTATTTCGAAGCCTTTGATTAAGGATTTTGATCTAGTCAGGATGGGATTGGTGTGGAGAGTGGTTTTTGGATGCCTGGTGTGTCTTGGCCTGGATCCATGGCCCGGGTGCCAACTTGGACATATCCTGCCAGAAGGATTAAGGCAAAGATTGGTATCGGGAGGCTTCTTCCATCTTACACAGGTGGGCGATGCTCTTACTACAAATATGTGGCACCAAGGATGGATGGTGGTGCATAGGCTTGGACTCTTAGAGGATGACTTGCTTTATTGGAACAGATACACACAGAACCTACGGGAAGCCTCAATACGTTTGGCTGATAGAGACGACAAATTACTTTGGGATGGTGTAGGGGATGGATAATACAATCCATGTTCTGGATATTTAAAGTTAACAATGGATCTTCATCAATGGGAACCCCTTTGGTGGTGGCGTAAGATATGGAAACAGTCTTGCCCAGTGAAGGGGAAACTTTTAGTCTGGTCGATTCTGGCAAATAAAATTCCCACCTGGGACAACCTACAAAGGCGCTTCTTCTCTGGGCCAGGTCGTTGTGCTCTCTGCAAATCACATTTAGAAACAGTGGACCATCTTTTTTTACACTGTCCTTTTGTCATGGAAGTCTGGGATTTTGCTAGGGAATTGATGCCCACTCTCTTGGACTGGCAAGGCAATACCTTCGAATTGGTCGTAAAGGCATGGTTGATGGGTCATGGACAAGAGGATATTCGGGCCTTCCCTTTCATTATCACCTGGGGGATTTGGATCACCCGAAATGGTCACATCTTTTAGGATGAAAACTTATTAGCGGAAAGGGTAGTGGTCAAAATCATTGGGATTTACAAATCCTTTTAGAGCTCCGGTGGGGGTACTGTGGCGCGCCCAAGGGATGACAGGGAGGAGACCCTTGATTTGAGTATCCCATGGGATTACTTCGATGGTGCCTCCCCATCTGATCAGATAAACTGTGGGGTGGATGGATGCCTCTATCTCTCACAATCACATTACTTTTCTCTCAAAGAGGGATTGGGGGTTGGCACAAATAATTACTCCAAACTCATGGCCTTAAAACTACTCTTGCTCTTTGCAATTGAGATGGGATGCAGAGCTTTACAATTCTTTGGCAATTCTTTAGTTATCATCAATTGGGTTAATGGGATTCATAGATGCCAAATATCTTGCTTTGCTACCTTTTCTAGAGGATGTACTTCATATCAAAAGTTTATTTGACAATATCTCTTTTTCTCATATTTACAGGGAAAGGAATCAAATGGCAGACAGACTTTCCAAGGAAGCCACGCAGTTAGACTTTGGTCTATGGCACGTTACAGAACACACTCTTGATGGATCACAGGGATACTACCATCGACCCTTCCATGACAGACATGACAATTGACTATGGGAACTAGAATACCTCTAATGAGAGGAGTCTCTATATTTTGACGGGACCTTATTACTTTTTGATGTATGGAAGGATTGCATATGATTATGGGACTATATTAGAAGGCTACAAAAATTTTGGAAACTAAATTAATTAACAGAACTTGCAAGTGATGTATGTATTTGCATCTATGGGAGATAAACARCTTTTCCTTTTTGTTGGAGAATATGTACGCAGYTAAGTATTAACCGGTACATATCTGTGTATGTAATTTTGTTATATTATAATGAAATTATGAACTTTTTCTGAGGAAAAAAAAAAAAATATATATATATATATATATATACACGATTTGTTGGATAAAAAATTCCTAAAACTGTGTGGACCCGCGCATCTAACATGGGACCATACTGGTGACATGGACTAGCAAGGTGATATGGAGGTGTCAAGATGATTTTGTGTGGAGTCACGGTGTGCAAGTGGCAGCCACAAGGTAGGGCCCATGGTGGTGAAAGCATTTGGGCTTGCAAACTGCAATAAGAGGTTTATGGAGGCTAAGGAGATGATATTTCACAAGGTCACAAATCCTCCACAATTGTTGTCAGGGTGACGTGTGTCCCCTCGATGTTAGTCAATTTGTGGAGGCCAAGGGGTATTTTAACTAGAGGTAATTTATTGCTTCGCATTCAATCTCARTAGTTGATCTAAGATCTAACACAAGGAAAATGTGTGGTAGTAGAGGATGGGTCAGAGATAGGACCTTCCCCATGACATTGTTCAATAAGAATGTGCCAAGTGGAATKCTCAAGGATGGAGAAAGACCCCCCCATCACATCAACTAAGGAAAACATCCCAAGTGGGCATATAAGTACAAAAGTATTGATGTCCCACTATAATTAATAAAGTTTATAATATAGTGAATAGGAGAAAAGGTAAAGAGTGGACCATAGAGACTGAACATGGCCAAGATATTATGTTTTCCATAGCATGAGGGAAGCTCATATTCAAGTGAAATTATTGGCTTAGGTATGTAGTGAGGAGGGCATAAAAGTTCCAGTGAGGGTTGTTGGCTAATTCAGTTCCATAATTTTGGACATTCTAGATTAGTGGTTTTTAAATAACAGGGTGGTACTCATTACCAGCAACCTTGTTGCTGATGAAATTTAGACAGTGGGGAACAAGAGAATATATGAAGAAACACAGTGGATAATTTGGCCAAATTCCAAAGGCTTTGGAATGGAGATGCATAAACAAGCCAAGATCCATTATTCTAAGATATTTTTGAAATCTAGATGAGTGGTTTTTAAATAACAGGGTGGTACTCATTACCAACAACCTAGTTGTTGATGAAATTTGGATAGTAGGGAACAAGAGAATATATGAAGAAACCCAGTGGATAATTTGGCCAAATTCCAAAGGCTTTGGAATGGAGATGCATAAACAAGACAAAATCCATTATTCTAAGATATTTTTTGAAATCTTCAAGGGAGGAAAAGAGACCCAATATCAATCTAGAAAAATATTCCTAATTAACATTTAATTTCCTCAATAATATAGATGACTTTGTCTTATTGAATATTTTTTATTTTTTCTCTATTTGGAAGATAGCAATTTTGGCTAAAAATTCCAAGTCTAGAGAAAGTGCAAAAAGGACAAAGTTAACAATTCTAGATAGATGCACAAATTAATTGGAGCAACAAATCACTAATCTACAAGTTTTTGTGTACTCACAATAAAGAATATTCTATATGCCCAATATAAAATAATAATAATAATCTAGTTCGTATAGCACCCTAAGCCCTATCCACCAACACACCTGGGGCAACATCCATAGTGACTGTATAGATTCAGTAATTAGACTGCAATGAAAGAGACCAACTGGAATATCCTTGGGGGGGCTCTCATAGCAATGATAGAGGGACCGACACACCGCTCCCAATGGTGGGCAATCTTAACATGTAGACACACACTCTCTTTGATTATCTCTTTGATGCGGATTTATAGATCGAATCTAAGTTTTTCATAAGAGGGATGGATAGGACCCTCCCTTATAAAAGGGAAAAGGGAAGTTGGCACTGGATTGTGGCATAGAATGAAGCATAACTTCTTGGCATAATTTAAGGAATAAACTAATAACCGGAGAGCAGTACGCAACATAGGTATGTGGGAGACCCATCCAAATATAGAGGTCATCAATAGGTGTAGCAACGAACCCGAGCAAGATAGATAAGGTAAACAACAAGTCTCTTCTCTTATGCCCCACATGCATGTCTAGATGGAATCCATTCATGTTACCATGAGTATTATGTAGAAGACAATGCATGTGTCTATTGCTCTATAGGAATGCATTCATGGGGGTGGGTTGGGGTGGTTTGGTTAGACCGAAGGTTGATTGTGGTTTAATATTTTTTCACTCTACTTAAAATAAAGACCAGTAAATGAAGCAGTAGGAGAGAGATAATATCAATAAGAAAAGCAAAGGAATATTTTTATTTCATTTCCTGAACTTAGATTGGCTCCATGGATGCAGGATCTTTTATTTCCTTAATGACCCGAATCCCTCATCTTAGTAAAAATAGTAATCTATCTGGCTCAACATCCCTCTAATCTAGTGACATGGATACCCCCATGGTCCCAGTGAGCTCTAGGGGTCCAGTGGAAGCACCTTAATTTATGCAGTCAATCAATGAGGTCCAAGTGGATATTTTCTTGGATCAAATCAAACAATCAAAGAGGCGATCAAAACACTGCACGAATAAACGATATTGCATCAAATCACAAAGGGAAATGGAAAGAACCAATCAATAGCAGAGAAAGGAAAGCGCTTAAAAACTAAGCGAAGGGAAAGCACCAAAATGGCCCCACTAAGTACACATCCCAAAATGTAGATCTGAAAGAACCTAGCATGACTCAGAAGCTAGCCTCTATGCCACCCATTACGTCGGTATCTCCGCACCGACCACCTTGCCTTATATACGTAAATTATCATACTATCGCTATCATCATGATGCCAATATTTTCCCATCAACACATTCAGCCAAAAAACCAATATTGAAACATTGATCTCCATCTATCGATGCCATGCCAATCAATGATACCACTACACGAAAAATCCCAACAAATCCCAGCAAGCGAACAACCCCAACCCCATTCCCATGCCCAAGCGACATGCTCATTTCGTACAATGCCCATGCCTATGCTTTCTTTTCTTTCACCTCTGTTGCCTCTATCTTTGTTTCTCCCTATGTTTTTTCCTCCGTCCCTGGAACCGGGTAAACTCAATCATTTTTATCTTGATCTATCTTCATTGAGAGGATACAAATAGCAACACCATGCAGGCCCTACAAGGAATCCAAATAGTACCCTAAAGGAAAGGTGTCAACGTCGATCAATGATTGTTATTTGTTTCAATGAGTTAGGTATTAATGACGTGAGGTTCGTGTATAGTGCCAAATATTTTGGAATGTAAGCATTCTCATAAATCCCAATAAATGTGCATTTGTCTTATTATACAATGTACCCATCGAAGTTAGGGCTACCTGTTGTTAGTAATCATTTGGGAATTCATACTATCTATGGTAACTTGGGAATTGCTCTTGGTAATCACTTAGGAATTGTCTAGTTTAAGAATTGACAGATACTCAATATCAATCAATTATTGGTGCTAGCGGATGATATGCTATAACTGCTTGTATGGGTATTAACGATAGTGAAACCTGCTTTGTGAGGCCCGAATGGATTGGTCATAAAACGGATTTGATCGCATCATTTATTTTGGACGATGACAAGGTCAATGTGTTACCCCTGTCAATGTGTTTCCCCGAGTATAGCGCAATGAATTTCAACGCCCATGACCTAGGTTCTCTCCACATTTTATTCTATAAGTGGAAAAGTTGGCCTCTGGTATTTATTGTACCAATGAGAAAAGTGTGGAAAATTGGAAAATTTGGTGATTTATGAGAACTATAATGTTTAGCTATAAGATCATATCGGAGCATGAATACAATCATTGGAAAGCTAATTTAGAGTAAAATACCTATGAAGGCTTGGAATTTGGATAAATTCTTTTGAGAAGAAGGAAATGTAGCCTTAATTGGCAAAAAAATTGACAATGTGCATAATTTACAGAATTTGAAAGAAATGTTACATATCTAGAAATGAGGTGTCTCTAACACTTTTATTTGTATGCACACTTATTTCAGAATCAATGCTACAATTAATATAGATAAATATCATAATTGAAGAGAAGCATTGAGGAGTAGACATGGAAGATGCATAGGGACCTTGCAGTCATGAAGAAGTTAAAGGCCTGGATATTAGTATGGGAAATGAAGAGATGGGGTCTAATGGACACATAGACAAACAAAAGAAATTAGAGCTGGTAGAAACCATGAGGATTTGAAGGATGGATGTGTAGAGTTATAAAGATGATAATCATCGGTTGTTAAAATCCCAGGAGGAACAAAATCAACTAAACACTTAGCTACTACAGATTTTAAATCAGTTGCATAGGAAAATAAAGAACGGTTGGATTCAAGACATGAGGAGGAAGGTAGATCCCATGCAATGATGGATAGTTATTGAAGATAAAAGAACTCAAGAAGTGATACCATAACTTAAAGGGATCAGTATTCACTAACGCATTCAACAAAAAAAAAAACGCATGCATCTAAAGAATTAAAGAGCAGCCCAGAAGTGTCCCAATTTAGACATCAAAGAAGAAAAAATAAACAAGACAATGTGCAAGGAGAGCTTAGGAAGATTAATCCACCAAATTTTGATGGTGAAAATAAAAAGGGGAGAGGATTCTAAAGCTTGGTTTCTAGGGATTAAAATTATTTTAAGTTGCATAGTTACTCATCCATTCTAGAATCCACGATTGTTATATACCATCTACAAGGAAAAGCTTATATATGGTGGGTTCCGCTAAAACAAGTTAAGAATATCAATGAGAAAAGGATTTCTTGGAAGTAATTCAAGAAATATTTCCAATAGAAATACATTCATGAGCCCTACTATTTCAAGAAGATGCAATAGTTCTTTGAACTCAAGTTGGGAAATATGACCATGGAGGAATATGAGAAGAATGTTTTGGAGCTATTGATATATGTGGTCTTTATTAAAGAGGAAAAGGTGAAGACCACTCATACTTGATTCCCTTGCACTGCAAGATGGTGATGGAATATGAAATATTTGAGAACCCTTCCACAAACCTTTGATAGTAACTAGCTAGCCCCATGAAACTTCGCACCTCATCAGAATTTTTCAACACTGGCCAATCTATTATGGCCTTCAACTTTTCTAGGTCCACCAAAATTACTTCCCCTGAAATAATATTGATCCGGATTATTTTCGGAACAAAGTGAAAGCAGAGAAATTACAATGAAATAATCATGAAAATTGCCAGAAACTGAGAAATACAACAATACTTGATTTCTATTAATGAAAGAATTGTAAAGAGACTGTAAAAATACAGAGTGCAAGACTCGCTAAAATGGTGGCAGCTTTATCTCTGAGAAGATATGTGACGGCTACGCTCCTTCGCAAAAATATTATTACAATGAGGATCTGAAGGAATTTTTATGATAAAATGAATTCCAAAACCCTAGACATCCAAAAACCTAACCCTAGGAGATGAAATTCCAAAAGTCATGTGGGCCTTGTTTGGGTAAGTTAGTACATTAACTTCCTGGGGTCATAAATTTTGCATATGATCTTTGTTTTAGGCACGTGATAGCCCATTGGAAAGGTATTTTCGAGAACTATGCATTATTCCATCAAACTCGAATTCTGTCAACAGTTTAACTGTGGAGAGCCAAAAAAAAACATTGTTTAGAGCCCCAAAACAGCCATGGAAGTACACCAAGATGTGTTGACATGAAAACATATAAAATAAGCCAGTCGAATAAGGTGGGAGGCCACTAGTATCCACTTGGAAGATGTCTAGTGATTCAAATAGCCTCGGAAGTGTAGAACTCACAATTACAAAGAAGTATAGAATAACGTGTTGCACTAAAAACTAACAAGAGGAGCTGGTTGAAACAGGTAGGTGGACACCAATATCCACCTCGATCAATCCTCCCCCTTAGGAAGCAATTTTCGCCATTGCATTGAGTGCCCAGGGAAGAAGGGAAAGCATTTTCTGAATATGAAGCTTGGTGATTTGTGTGCCTTGTTGGAGAAGTTGTGCTTCTTGGCTTGTGGAAGACTGTCACAAACTTGTTGTTGGAGAGGTTGAATCTGTTCCACCAACCTGTTGTCTCTGGGTTGGATGGGGCATTGTGTAGGCACCATTGTAGGTGAAGAAACAATATCTTTTGTCTCTTCGACAATCTGTTTTTGTTGGATAGAAGGTGTTGAGGATGCAATGGTTGCAGTGGTCTTTTGTGCATCCTTTGAATAGACTGTGAAGATGATGAATTTTGTAGTATGAGAGATTACCTTGCAGTTTTTTTAGGGTGAAGCAGTAGTCAGAACTATCTCTGGTATCTTGTAGAGCTGACCTCCCAGAGTATTAATGACACTACGGGGTCTAGACTCATAGACAGCTTGGTGTTTCCACATATATGGTTGGACCAAAACAACATCACAAACATTAAGAGGGGAAATATCACACACTACCTCATCCTTGAAGGGATATATGCCATAGGGAAGGCGACATTGTTGGTTGACGCGAAGATCTCGTCCCTGGTGAATCCACCCGATGTTGTATGGTTGCAGGTGTGGTGTTTTTCACAACCCCGACTATTTGATGACCTTAGCGAAGATGAGGTTCTCATGGTTGTCGTTATCAACAATGAAATGAAATGGGGTCCCCTTCACTCACATCTGTGAATGGAAGAGGTGTTCCCCCTCTTCAGGATCTAATGGTTCTTCTAGCTAAATTGTTGTGGTCACAACAGTAGTAGTGGAGTCTGCGTCGATGATCTGTCTGTTTTCAATATTTTTTAGATCGAATTCAAAATCAGGGTTCGGCTCTGTCCTTGACCTCGGCCACCAATGACTGTTTTGAGCGACACTCATCGATGTTGTGCTAGGGGATTTTGTGGAAGTCACACCACTTCCCAGTGTTATTCTTCCTTTTTACTTTACCCTTTGTGTTCTTTGTCTTAGCCTAGTTGTCTAGAGGCTATTGGTTAGGGATGTCTTTACCGTGCTTTGGTTGTTGCAAATTCGCAAACCCAAATTCCCATTTGTTCTGGTGCCTAAATTTCTGCTCGATTTTGACAGCATATCGATAGGGAGCTCCTAATGATGAGATGTTTAGGAAATCCATTTTGGTTTGGATGTACCTATGTAGAGCCCCGCGGTATTTCAGAACCAGATTTCATTCGGATTCTTTGATACCCATCTTGGTGCGTAATGTATGGAAATTATTTGTGAACTACGACATTGTTTGGCTCTTCTCTTGTCACAGTGTGTTCCATATCATGTATTGGTATTCATAGTTATGAACAAAATAGTATTGTTCTTTGATCGCATCCACACAAAAATCCCAAGTGGGATCGGCCCCATATATTCCAGATTCCTCTGTGGAACTTTTCTCCCAGTAAGTTTCCCACCAATGTTTGACATGGGGGAGAGCCTTGAGGAGTGCGAAGGTGATATTTTCCCTGTCGGAAAAATTTTGAACAGATAAATAACCTTCTAATAGATTTAACCATTCTTCTAGGGCATCCGCATCTATCTAACCTTCAAATATGGGAATATCAAAATTAACTTGTACCTTGAAGGGAGAGGTTCCTCCAAAATGGTCGCTTGATGAAAATATGCATGTTGATATTGGCAGACATTGAAGGATGTGTGCACAATTATCCATCATTTCGTCCCTCTGTCGCGTGAGAGCTTGCTCAAGCAACAGGTTAATAGAATATTTTACTCCGTCGTTTTTATTTTATGTCGCCATCGAGGGTTTCTTGGGTGTGCGAGAGTGATTTTCCTCAAGAGAGACAAACTCAAGACTCAATTGGCTATACTCGGACCTCGTCGGGGACATGCACTGTAAAACGATCAAGAGCAACCTGCTCTAATACCACTGATCCGGATTATTTTTGGATTGAAATTAAAGAAGAGAAATTACAATGAAATACTCATGAAAAATTCCAGAAATACAACAATACTTTATTTCTATTAATGAAACAATTGTAAAAAGACTGTAAAAATACAGAGTGCGAGACTTGCTAGAATGGTGACAGCTTTATCTCTGAGAAGAGATGTGATGGCTACGCTCATTCGCAAGAAGATGATTACAATGAGGTTCTGAAGGCATTTTTATGATAAACATGAATTCCAAAACCCTATACATCCAAAAACCTAACCCTAGTATATGAAATGCCAAAAATCTTGTGGGCCCCGTTTGGGTAAGTTAGTACATTAACTTCCTAGGGTTGTAACTTTTTCATACGATCTTTGTTTTATACATGTGATATCCCGTTGGAAAGGTATTTTAGAGACACCATCAAACTCTAACTCTATAAGTAGTTTTATTTTGGCAAGACAAAAAAAAACATTGTTTAGGGCCCCAAAACAGCCCTAGAAGTACAACAAGATGTGTTGACATGAAAACATACAAAATAAGCCAGTTGGATTAGGTGGGAGGCCACCAGTATCCACATAGAATATATGTAGGGCTTCAGACAACCCCAGAAATGTAGAACCCACAATTACAAAGAAGTACAGAAGAGCGTGTTACACTAAAAACTGACAAGAGGAGCCAATTGGAATAGGTGGGTGGCCACCAATATCCACCTGGATCAAATATGGCCAAGACAGTGAATCTATTTCTCAAATAAATAACATTTAGATAGCTTTCCATACAATTTGTTTTATCTTAAGCATGATATCAATAACCGCAAGTGATCTTCATGTTCCATTTAGTTTCTAGAATATATGAGAGTATCATCTAGAAAGACCTGCACAAAGCGGTCTACATACTTTTAGAATACATTATGCATGAGGCTCATGAATATAGATGATGCATTGGTCAAACCAAATTGAACCACTTATGAACTCATAGTGCCTATACCAAGACTAAAAGGAAATATTAGGATTGTCACCTTCCTTAATCCTAAACTAATGATAACCAGATGGTAGATTGAATTTTGAGAAAACCACTAGTTTCATATGATCAAATAGATCATCTATTTGAGGTATCATGTACCTATTCTTCACTATGGCTCTGTTCAAATCCATGTAATATATGCACAATCACAAGGAACCATCCTTATTATTGACAAATTTTATTAGTGCCCCCCATGGTGAAACGTTGGGCCTAATAATCCCTATGTCCAGCAATTCCTTCAACTGTATCCTCAACTCATAAAGTTCTGGCACCATCATCCTATAAGGTGTCATGGAGATTTGTTCTATGTTGTGTTTTATCTTGATAGTGAAATCAAGTTCCCTTTCAAGAGGTAACCCTAGCAACTCTTTGGGAAAAATATCTTTGAATTTCGATAAATTGGGTATAGATATAAAGAGGGCCCCTTTCCATCACTTACCACCTCTACTATGTACATTTGGCATCCTCGCCCCAAGATATATTTAACTTTCATCGTCAATATGAAGCGTAGAAACACCTTCCTCTTAATACCATAGATCTCAATTGACCTTCCCTCATCATCTAAACAAATCACTCTCTTCTCAAAATAGTCTATGAAATCTCAATGAGCTTCTAGCCAATCCATACCAATAATTAGATCATAAATCCCCAGGGTAGTAACGTACATGTATAACCTAGTTGTACACACCCCTAGGTCTACAAAACATTTCTCAACACTAGGTCCTACTACTTGCTTTACCCCATAAGACATATCAACCTGTTTAAAATCATCATGCTCATAAGCTTCCAACCCACATTTTTCTAATGCATATGGTGAAATGAAACTATCCATTGCACCAAATAATACTTTAACCCTAACATTGTTTGTTTTCCCTAGTGACTCCACCACAGTGAATTGATTTTCATCCTAAAAGTTATTAACTTCTACATAGATTTGGTTGTTACTGCTTTCCTTCCCCATTAGGGCCTTCCCTTCATTGTGCATGGTGTTGGATTGGGACTCAATATATCCACGTTGATAATGAGGTCCCCTGCACCACCAACAAGAAATGTGAGGTAGAATATATATGATGTTCTGTGGATACCTCTTAGATGGGTCCCTTCCCCTTGAACCCTCGCCCTTATTAATAGTTCCCCATGAATTCCTTGGACTCTCATAACTCCCTAATGATTCCTAATATGTTGCACTTGCTTCTGTTGAAACACTTGTTGCAACAACTATGGGTGTAGTGTTGTTTCCATAAGGAGGTGGCCTGGAATTTCCTCCCCTAGAGAAGAAGGTCTAAGGGGCCTTCTCCATAAACCCCGACCATTGTGGAATAGTAAAATGTATGCCCCCACTATAATCCCATTTAATAAATGAAATGTCTTATACATAATGGGAACTTTCCACTTCTTTGTCACCTAAAGATGGTTTCCACATTTGCACATGGGCCCTTATCTTATGATTCAATCCATATACAAAGTCATATTCCTAATGTTGATCAATTTCCATGTATGAGACATAATTTATGAACTCCATGAATCTTATCTCATATTCCTTAACTATTTATCCCCCTTGAATCAAGGCATGAAAGGCTCCTACTTGATGCTCTTTCTAGAATGTAGGAAAGTACTTTCTTCATAACCCCACTTAAAATAATTCCCATGAGACAGTATCCATAGTGAGATGCAACTGTATTTCAAGGTTTCCCCATCAATTCAAGACATTATCTTGAAGTTGGAAGATGGTTATCTTGTCCTTTTATGTGGAGGAATACTCTCTTAGTGTAAATCACCTTGGTGTTCCCTCCAACCATGCCTCGACACACTCCCTTGCATGACCCCCAAAAAACTCTCGGAGCTTGATTTTTTGAACTTCCCTAGTAATGTCCTTGGGAGGAGGTCCTTGATCTAAGTTCCTCAACCCTTCTATGTTACCCTCCTCATATGGTGGGGGTTCCACTTCCACACCCATTGTTAGGGGGTATTTTAATGTCTCATTTATATCCTCCAAAGGGTATAGGATGAGATATAACTCAAGTGATTTTGGCAATAGTTTCAGTGTTGATGACCCTTGCACCAATGTTCCTCGGCCCTAATTTCTAACCATATTGATTCTCAAATCCCTTGATTCTACGTTACAACCCAATGTTCATCAATGAGGCTTTAAGTCACATTACCAAATTCTATCTATACGTGTGTGTGCGCGCACACACACACACACATTTGTATGTGTAGGTGTAAGTTTATTTTACATTATCTCATAACAAGCATATCACTTAAGGCAAGGTGAATATACGTCAAGAGGGTCAATAAATATCAATACCTCATTCTGCATCAAAATCTAAGGTTCATCAGTAGGGGCTTTAAGTCACATTGCTAAGTTATATCTACACACACACACACACACACATGTATGCATAGGTGTAAGTTTATTTTACATTCACTTGTAATGAGCATATCACTTAAGGTAAGGTGGTTATAGGTTGCGGGGGGGGTAACAAATAAACATCTATAACTTGATTATTTTCTCTAGGTACCCTATTGTCTCCTTTGTTAAAGTTTAAGCTATTATTAGGTTTCTTTTCAATTTACTAGATAACCATAGCATATATAGGATCACTGAGAGAAACACAATCACAAGAGACACATCATTTAACCTGGGAAACCCTCATGGGCGAGAAAACCCAGCAAAAACTTCCTTAATATAGATATTCAATACAATGCCAAGAGAATAAACCAAACACTACAAAAATTCCTCTCCCAAGTAATGTGCCTCTCTCTCTTCCTTCTTCTCCAACTGTAGCTCCAAACTTGTGCTCTGGATGATCGAATGAGTGAGTGAACAAATGAGGCGTTGGCTGCCTTTATTTATACAAACTGGCAAGTGCTGAAAAAAGGTGTATCTTCACTAGCAGGGCCGACTTCTCTTTCTGGGTGGTTAGAACCACTTTAATTTGCCTAGGGGCCGACTTCTCAATTTGCATATTACAATTAGGGTTTGACCAATCCGCAAAAGGGGATTTGGTCATTTACAATGCCCGACATGATCAATCCACAAAAAGGGATTGATCTAATGAATAATACATCAATAATAAATAGAGTACTCTTTGCAGTTACAATATTTCAACACTCCCCCCTTAACAAGAAGGGTATTCTACAACAACATCAGGCGAGAGAGAGGGAAACATCATCAACAACATCTGGAACACTGATTTGCATATCTATAAATCATCGGAAATTTTTCTCATCATCAATATCATCGACAACACAGCACAAAGGCTGGAGCATCATCAACATCAGCACTATGTTGAGACTCTTTAGCACGAAGTTGGCATCACAGCATGAAGTTGGCTACACACTATCATCAGCACGAGGTTGGAATCATAGTACGAGACTGGCAACACAACATCATCAGCACAAAGTTGGCATCACAGCACGAGGCTGGCAACACGTCATCACAGCACGAGGCTGGCAAGCACATCATCATCACAACACGAGGTTGGCACATCATCAGCATGAAGTTGGCATCACAGCACAATGTTGGCAACACATCACTACTCCCCCTTTCGAGGGAGTTCCTTTCAGACTACACCAAGCTTATCTCGAAAGTGCTCAAACTTTACATGAGATAGAGGCTTAGTCAACACATCAGCAACATGTTCATCTATGCTAACATATTGGAGCTTTATGTCTCCTCTCTGCACCATATCACAGATGTAATGATATTGGATCTCTATGTGTTTTGACTTGTCATGGAACACAGGGTTCTTTGTCATCTTTATGTAGCTCTGGTTATCACATAGGATCATGGTTGGTTCCATCTCTAGATCAAATAGACATGTCACCAACTTCTGAAGCCATATGGCTTCACAACTAGCAGAACATGCAGCAATGTGTTATACTTCTGTCGTGTTGAGAGAAATGTTTGATTGCTTCCTACTCTGCCATGAGATCATGGCTGACCCCAGACTGAAACAACATCTTGAAGTGCTCTTTCTGTCAAAGACACTTCCAACCCAATCTGAATCATTATATCCACTAAGTTTGAAGTCATGATCTCTATCATAACTGAGACCACAATCTAATGTACCCTTAAGGTACCTCATCACATGTTTTGCAGCAACCAGGTGAACACGTCTGGGCTCTACAAGAAACTGACTCAATGTGTTCACAACAAAATACATATATGGCCCGGTATTCGTCAGATACATCAACGATCCAATGATTTGTCTATACAACATAGCATCAATCAATTCTGACAAAGTGTCGACCAGGAGCTTCAACTTTGTTTCCATGGGTGTATTCATGGACTTGCACTCTAGCATATCAAATCTCTTCAATATTTCAACTGCATACTTCCGGTTATGGAATATCCTCTCTAGGCTCTGCTATACCTAAAGACCTGAGAAATAGTGCATTAGGCCAAGGTCTTTCATCTCAAATTCTGCAGCGATCTTCTTCTTACATTCAGTGATGAGCTTTTCTTCTCCAGTTAAGAACTCATCCACATACAGCAACAATATAACAGGCTCATCATTCATAACCTTGAAGTAAAGGTTAGAGTCGACTTTACTCTTGGTAAAGCCCAAGCTCGTCAGAAAACTCTCAATCCTTCCATACCAAGATCTAGGAGCTTACTTCAATCCGTACAGAGCCTTCTTCAACTTGCAGACATGATTCTTTCTGACTTCAACTTCAAATCCTTGAGGTTGTTCTATATACACTTCTTCTTCAATGACACCATTCAAGAAGGTTGTTTTCACGTCCATCTGGTGTAACTTCCACTTCATCTTAGCTGCAAGGGCTATGATGGTTCTGATCGAAGTGTATCTGGCTACGGGAGAAAATGTCTCTTCATAGTCGATGCCTTCCTTTTGAGAGAAGCCACGAGCAACGAACCTTGCTTTATATTTCTCAATACTTCCATCAACAACATGTTTTATTTTGAAAATCCATTTGGAAGATACCACATCCTTGCTCTTCGGTCTGGGAACTATTTCCCATGCATCATTCTTTATAATGAATTGGTATTCTTTTGTCATGGCATCTCCATATTCTTTCTTCTGAATGGATTCTTCAAAGCAGGTAGGCTCCTTCTCTAAGAGATCACACATCAAATCCATATAACTAGAGAATGGCTTAGGTTTCTTCACTTGTCCCATGGTTCCTTCAGGGACACCATACTTCTCTCCATCTTGAATAAGTTCCCTTTCCCAGGATGGATTTCTCTTGTGGGAGATCGTCATGTGGGGAGGTTCTTGAGATTCTACTATGTCATGGTCTTCTAGAATCTCCTCATCAGGGGAAGCTATTACTTCCCTCACTGGTTCTGCAACTCTAGGAGCTATAGGTTCCTCTTCATATACTTCAAGATGGCATCTTCTTGATTTCTTGAGTGTTGCATCTTCATCAAAGGTTACATCCCTGTTGATCTCAATATGATGGTAACCTGGTATATAAACTCTAAAGGCTTTGGAGACTTCACAGTATCCAACAAATATTCCCTTCTTTCCTGAAGGGTCCAGCTTGGTTCTCTTCTCTTTTGGAATATGTACAAATACTGGGCAGCCAAATATTTTGAGATGGCTTACTTCTGGCTTCTTTCCGGAGAACATCTCTTCAGAGGTATTTAACCCAATTTCACTATGGGACAATCTATTTTGTACATATATTTTTTCTTTTGTTGTTTATGCCCATAAGCACATTGGAAGATCTTGATCATGGATCATGGTCTTCACCGCTTCCATTATAGTCATGTTCTTTCTTTCTGCTACACCATTTTGTTGAGGATTGTAGGGAGTGGTGAGCTCCCTCTTGATCCTGACATCTTTGAAAAAGTTTGAAAACTCTTTTGAGGTGTATTCTCCTCCATTATCTTACCTGGATATCTTAATCTTTCTTTCAGAAAGATTTTCTATCAAGGCTTTGAATTCCTTCAATTTACTGAACACTTCATCTTTTGATTTCAAACAGTAGACCCGGGTTTTACGAGAATAGTCATCAATAAAAGATACATAGTATACATACCCATTGATGGAGGATGATGGCATTGGGCCACACACATATGAGTGAATGAGCTCTAAGACTCCTTCTGCTTTACTATCTCTCTTTGGAAAAGGGTTCTTGATGTTCTTTCCTTGTGCACATCGATTGCACACTCCTTCATGGTCAACCTTGAGTTCTGGTAGACCTGTGACTGCCTTTCTTACATAAGGAAATACCTTGTAGTTGATGTGGGCTAATATTCTATGCCAAAGTTCACATGGATTCTCAATGGAGTATGTCATGGTTGCTTCTGAGTGACCCTTTATCTTATACAAGCCACCTTCTTCTTTTCCAATAACAATTGCTTCTTCCATGGTTTTTCCTTTGGCCCACATAAGAAATTCTCCATCTATGAAAGCAACTTTGAAGCCTTTCTTTTCTAAAGCTGAGATGGAGAGTAAGTTCGTTGTCAAACCTGGTACATATAGTACATCCTTCATCTTCATTGAGGTCCCTAAATTAAGCTTGTAATTTGATTCTCCTACTCCCTTGATAGGGTATTGATAATCATCTCCAAGTGTAACTTTCTAAGAAAATTTGTTTTCTGAAAGGAAAGAGAGAATGTCTCTTTGACCTGTCATGTGCTTGGAAGCACCACTATCAATGAGCCAAGTGTCCTCACCCGGTGATACTAATCCTGAGAGGGCAGATATTAAGATAGTCTTCAATCCATTATTTTATCATCTTTGTGGGTGGATCTTCATCTTCAACTGCATGGGCATGGTACCTCTTTTTTTTCTTCTTGTATTCTTCTCGTCTAGCTGGACAATGTTTCGCAATATATCCTATCTTGTCACAATGGTAACATTGGTAGGATGAGAAATATTTTTCTCTTCTTTGTCCTTTCTGAAACTTCTGGAATCTCCTTGGTTGAGATTCCTTATGTATGAATTTGTTTTGGGGGTGAGACTCCTTATGAGTTTCTTTCTGGAAGTAAGACTTCTTTCTTCCTCCTTTAGTGTGAGTATCTAGGGCTTGATCTTCATCTCTTGATAGCAAAGCTTCTCGGTTAGCTACTCTTGATTCTTCTTGAACACATTCTTCCCAAAGACTGTCAAATTGTAGTTTCTCCTTTCTGACACAAATAGTTTGGATGAATGCATCCCAAGGTATTGTGAGACCATTAAAGGTCGTCATTATGAGTTTGTCTTCGTCTATAGTATCTTCAATTGCTTCTAGTTGTTCTTTGAATTGTGATATTCTGGAGAAATATTCATGGATTGTTTCTCCTTTCTGCATCTTTGTATTCTTGAATTGAGTCCTTAGATTCATCTTCTGATTTATGTTCTTTCCTTCATATAATCTAGTTATGGCATCAAACATTTCTTTTGGAGTCTTCTTTGAAGACACCTGAGGAATCAAGTGATATTTGATAGAATCTACAATGACTCTTTTGGCTCTAACAATATCCTTTTGGTGTTTTACTTTAGCTGCTGCATTGGTGGGTTCTGGTACATCCTCTTTAATGAATCTTGTTAGATCATTCTCTTCAAGAATGAGTCCAATCCTATACTTCCAGGCACGGAAGTTTTCCACACCTTCTAGCTTGTCAACAAGCTTAGTGCTTCCAGACATCTTTTACCTGGAGCTAGGAAAATGATGAAAAATGAAAATGCTCAGAATTGAATTTTGAACTTACCAGGAGGTGCAATTGGCTGAGGCGAGTAGCCTGGTGTGGTTAGATTTCAAAAAATCCAAATTTTTCCCCTTCAAACTTGACCAACGGATTTTTGGACTGGTGCTTCTGGTTTTCTGGTACTTATGGTTTTCTGGTTCTTTTGGTTTCCTGGTACTTCTGGTTTTCTGGTACTTCTGGTACAGGTGAAAACTAGGGTTTCACTTTCCAGGAGTTATATCCACTGAAAAAGTGCGCTGAAGGTGCCAAAGAGTTCATTGGGCTAGGGCACACTTTTCTAGATGACTTTTGGGCTGAAATTCCTTTTCAATAAAAATCCCTAATTTCCTTGTATAGAAACAGTGACATTTTTATTTTTCCTGTGAAAGATGCTCTCTTCAACTCACCTCTGATACCATGTTAAATTTTAAGCTATTATTGGGTTTCTTTTCAATTTACTAGATAACCATAGCATAGATAGGATCACTGACAGAAACACAATCACAAGAGACACATCATTTAACCTGGGAAACCCTCATGGGGGAGAAAACCCAGCAAAAACTTCTTTAATATAGATAGCCAATACAATGCCAAGAGAATAAACCAAACTGTAGAGAAAGTCCTCTCCCAATTAATGTGCCTCTATCTCTTCTTTCTTCTCCAACTGCAGCTCCAAACTTGTGCTCTGGATGATCGAATGAGTGAGTGAACAAATGAGGCGTTGGCTGCCTTTATTTATACAAACTGGCAAGTGTTGAAAGGAGGTGTATGTTCACTGGCAGGGCCCACTTCTCTTTCTGGGTGGTTAGAACCACTTTAATTTGCCTGGGAGTCGACTTCTCAATTTGCATATTACAATTAGGGTTTGACCAATCTGCAAAAGGGGATTTGGTCATTTACAACGCCCGACGTGATCAATCCACAAAAGGGGATTGATCTAATGAATAATACATCAATAATAAATAGAATACTCTTTGCAGTTACAATATTTCAACATCCTTCACTTTATTAGTTACACCAACGATGCATTAGGTATCCTTTGATTCGTTCACTCACTAATTACCATATATATATATATATATATATATATATAATTTCATTTTTCAAACCTCTTTTAAATCTATTTTTTTCGAAACAATTAATAAATAAAATATAAACATATATATTTTTAAAAATTACACAAGCACCCATTTTTTAACATATATAAAACAAACAAATAATTAAATAAATCAAATTAAAAAATGAAAGAAGATAAATAACACAGAATCTTAAAACTTAAATAACACATAATTGTTTTCTCAACCTAGGGTTTCTTCTCTGTGTGTAGTTTCCTAGGCGCGACCAATGGCTCCATGGCCACCATGGCTAGCCTCTATCTTCCTTGAAAGACTCTTCAAGTTGATTTGTTTGGTTGTACACATGCACGTAAGTTTGTAGAAAGTGGTCATGGACCTGCTATTTATCGGTTGTGTGCAATGGATTGAAGGTAAGTGACCTATGAGGCTTGGGTTATTGAAGTTGCACACTCCTCCCTGTTCTTGGCCTCAACTAGTAGAGTGCATGGCTTGGTTGTATGGTTTTGTCAATGTAAATTTTTTATACATAATAAACATATATAGACCGATTTTATCTTTTTTATATACATCATTGTTTTTCTAACATTGAGATAGATATTAAGAGGCAAAAAAACTCTAGAAATCTAACAATTTTTTTAAGATATATCCATAATAATTRTCTCTTTGTTTTTTGTCTATCTAACTTCTCCTTTATGTTTATATGTTCTTTTGCAGTTAGCAGGGATTTCCCTCATGACAATTATGGTCATGTTGCTTATCACCTTTTCTATAGGGATGGGTTTGTATAATGAAGGAAGGTTTTCAACACTCCACCCATGGAGACTATAGGGATTTAGTTTAAACTCATAGCCTTGTTGCCTCTTTTTTTAGATTTAAGCATGGAACTTAGTTACATGTATACATTGTACATTTTCTTCTAAATTTTAGGTATTGTATTTAGCTTTCCTTTAGAATTAAGGGTTTTATTTCCAAGCAATTTATGTGCAATTGCAAATTTCTATTTTGAATTCATTGATGTAAATTTTCAATAAAGCATGATCGTGGCCCTTAAGGCTCCAATTTTCTGACTATGAATCTAATACCATGTGTAGCACCCTTACTTAACAAGGGGGTACTACTAACTGATCAACTACTCTAAGTACTGAATTGTGTCTTATCTAGTTTATATTTGTATTTTTTTCATATAAAAAAATATCTATACAATGCAATATTTTCTACTTATCTTCCTAACAACATAAATTAAATCTTAAATTTCATCTACAATGCATTCACCTTAAGAATAAATTCGGGATCTTTTTTTAGTACATAATCAATGTAAGCAATTTACACTCGTGTGTAAATTAGTAGAATACCTTCAACACTATTCGATTTAGCAACCCAATTTTGTAGCAGTCCATCTCCTTAGATCCTTAGCTCCCTACCCGAAATTGGATTTTTAACCTCCTGGCCAGCTAGGAACAACCTCTATGGCTAACTAACTCTAGTAAGCATTGGGGTTTCCCAACCCTCCATGCCCAATGCTACAAAAACAACACCCAACCCACTATTGGTATCTTAATGAACTCAACAATGAATATCTCTCAACTCTCATAGATCTCACGAGTATTAGTTTTCAAAGTTCCAATGATTCAAATGGTTCTCCTATCCTTCCAAATGAAAATTCCCCCAAGTATGCAATGCCCTTCCCTCTCCAAAATCTGTCTTTATCTCCTTCTCCACTACCTTTGATGTCTCCTCGCGAAGGGTCCTATGAAGTTCAAAATATCATAAAATATTGTCCCCTCACCTAGCCATATTAATCAACTTGACATACCATCAAATGCATTAAATAAAATTAACTTTGGGTAGGTTGCAAAATCCAATTTCTACTAAATGCAAATAAATTTCAAAATGAAATAAGATTTTTCCTTTAATTAAAATATAAATAAATCCCAAAATGAAATTTAATAAATCCAAATGAAGAAAAATTTTAATCATATAATTTTACTTTTACATCAACCATCATACACCAACCATTAATAATAATATTATAATAGCTAAAATATATCATTACATTATGATAGTAGTGTACACATGCAAAGTATGTATGCATAGCTAGCACATACATAGCTCATGTGTGTACTAATGATAACAATCATCACATCTAATGCATATTTCCTATGTGCTCTCATCCATGCATATTGGGTTGGTTGGCATACCATTAGAAGGCATTGATGATGATGATGGATCAAAATCTGAGAGCATAAGAACATAATATACAAACAACTTCAATGTATATTTGAGCATATATTTTATGCATTTTTCCATTTGGGACTTCAATTTTTTTGGTATTGTCATTTGAGACTGTCGTATTTTGGGGATTTTGTTGTTTTGAACTATGCATTCTCTCTTTTATTAAATAACATAGTGTTTTAGAGTGTACATTGAATAGTGATTTTAAATTCTTATAGAATTCTCAAATTGCTTATTTGATTCATGGGCTTACTCTTTTTTAACCGGGACCTCATGCTACTCATGGCGCGGGTGTATTCCTCCAAAGCTTCTTGTTGTTGGGATGAAAAGTTGTCCACCATACTTTGGGCTAGTTGTTGGGCTGATAATGCATCAATCAATAACCGAGGTGGTATTTGTTTCATTATTTAATGTTCTTTTGTTTGTGATGACTCGTTTGCATACGTTTCATGTTGAATTGTTTCAAAATCCATGGCGAATTTATCATGCATGTACATTCAACATTGTAGCATGTAAATTCTTGTTATTTTTTAAGTTATTTTCATTTGCTTTGCAAGCTCTTGTTCTTCAATATTTAAAAAATGGAGCCTGAGAGGGATAAAATAAACCATTGTTCTAATTTGTGACAGTAGTTGAATATTGTGGTACCAAGGGTTGGTCATGCAAGCATTGCAGGATACACTTTTGGCCAATTACTCCGAAGTAATCTTAATATTTACTTGTTATGCACCATGTCACTACTCACTTTTATAATGGAAGCAACAAATTATGATTGTAGTTTTTCATTTTTACTTTTATTATTTATGACATCATGAATTCTAATGGTGTACATCTACTATCATGTATGATGTACCTTGATTTTTGGGATTTTTTCTATAATCTTCAAATTTTCAAACATTGTTTTCATCTCTTTTTGCTATCCCCTCAAAATTTGGGAGAAAATATGATGTTAAATCATTGTATAAATCTCAAACTTGATAGACTAGCCTTTGTCTTCCCCGACAAGCTTTAGTGTGTACAACCACATATACTTAAGCAACTAGTAAAGGTAACAACCTCATTCTTTGCATGTTTTTAAAGCAAATTATCATTTGAATTAGACATTAATATTTTTAATAGAAGACAATTACTATGAAATGGTATTTGAATATGCAACAAGAGAATTCAAAATCTCATAAACAAGTGCCATAGAATTCACAATATCAAAAACAAAACAAGTGTCATAGCCAAATCAATATACGATGATAAGCAAGACGCAAATTCTATTTAGAAATAATTCAACAAGGCTTTCATGGTTTCAAAGAATACAATGGTCTAAAGATACTTATTAGATAACAATTCTATATAATAGATCAAGTAGAGGTTAATTTTATTACCCCAAACACAAAACCAACACAATATATATTATTAAGTAAAACCAACACACTATAAATTATTAAGAAAACTTTAACAATGGTTTATAATACACAATATAATGCAAATTATGTGATCATTATACGACAACATTTTCTTAGATATCGACTTCTTAGCAAGAAAAGAGACGAAGGACACTAAAATATACTATATAATCACAATTGTTCAACTTTATGAAAATCACTAATCTTTTCATGCTTTTACACCACCACATGCACAAGTTACATTACATCAATATAGGATCAAACTTGTTTAAGCTCATGGCATCAAATATCTTCCCGTAGTCTACCACTACATATATATGGTCATTTTTTTGAAGAAATTACTAGATATATATTGTTTGGTCCCAAACATAATCATTGTTAACAAGAAGAGCTTGCACAACAAAATAAGATGGAAAGTATAACATGGGCACCTAACAACCCCGTAGATTTCATTTTAAGCCATGAATATCACTGTCTCAAGATCCAAAAAAACATATTTTCCATGGTGAAATCCAATGAAATGTACAAACACAAGGCTGCTTACAACACTACCAACCCTATCATACCTCTTGTTACCCATTGACACAGACTGTCACCGAGCGTTATTTCCCAAAATGTGATGGGTACATAATCAAATACAAATTCTCTCATATCCCACATGAACAAGTGATATCCCAACTAATCCTGAAGAATCATATAGACAAACAAACTCAATCATTTCCAAAAAAACACATGAAAGTAAGAAAGTATCCAAAAATGAAATTGAAGGCGAGATATATTTCATTGATGAATTTGAAAATATCATAAACATCTTTGTTCAATAATAAATATAAGCTCAAATAACCTCGAGGGGTAGCTCAATGGGTATTCCTCTACTAAGGGTTGACAGGGTCGCAAAGGGTGAGACATACTAATCCACACCACTGGATCTATGTTAAGGGTTGATAGGTTCAACCACATGCAACAATGGGAACAAAAGTCTGCAACTAGGTCATGAAGGGTGAGACACAACATTCCACACAAATGGGTTTACTATATAAGTCATCCATGAATGTGGGGAAGCATCCTTGTTACCTTCCCTACGTGGGTTCAAATCCCACTTTGTGACATGTTGCTCTTAGTGAGACAAATTTTAGGCTTGATGAATTTGCTTCAAAATTTGTTTTGCTTCAATATGAGAATCAAACCTAAATACCTTCATTATTTTTCTTTTTTACACCTCATTTATCTTCGTGTAATTAATGTATATAAAAAATCTACTAACTTACTCATTAAACATTGAATTGAATATATATAAGTAGAATAGATTCCATTAATGTATATAAAGAATACTAACTTAGCCATTAAACACTGCCAACCGAATTGAATATATATAAGTAGAATAGATTGAAATGAAATGGTTAAGGCTTAAAAACAAAATTGTAAGCACTAAAATAACACGATAACCATAACAAAATAAATAACTAGAATAGATTCCTGTAATTAATGTATATAAAGAATGCTAACTTAGCATTAAACACTGCCAACCGAATTGAATATATAAAAGTAGAATAGATTGAAATGAAATGGTCAAGGCTTAAAAACAAAATTGTAAGCACTAAAATAACACGATAACCATAACAAAATAAATTTACTAGTTCAAAAATTGAGATGACGAAAAAATGACAAAATGATGAAACTAAAATTCGCAACGGTAAACTTTAACACTGAGAATTTGAAATGAGAACAACGAGATGACGAAAAAATGACAAAATGATGAAACTAAAATTCGCAACGGTAAACTTTAACACTGAGAATTTGAAATGAGAACAACGAGGATCCAATGCTAATACCCAAGCCACCAAACTCATAAGCAGGAGACGCAACCCCTTCATTTCAGGTTGACAGCCCTTGTCATCGATAAGAGGGCTAACTAAATTTGGGCATTTACATAGAAAATATTGAAATGAGATTGTTAATATTTTGGTATAAAAAAAAAAATCAAACTACAATCCAAAGCCAAATATCTTTTATGCTTAATAAATGTATATTGGAACCCTTGAAGCACATACTGCAAAACTGCAAATAAATCATTTGGGTTTCCAACCAAAGCGCTGGCCAGCGTTTTCAAAATCGACCGATTCTGAGTCATTTTTCACGTAAACCAATGTGGGCTGGTGGTATTAGCCAGTTCTGGAAAGGCACAACACAGAACTAGTCCAGACTCCAACCTACTGGTTCAACGACCAAACTCACGAGGCTCTTGATGCTCAATGGGTCACGCCCAATCAGCATCAACAAATGAAAAGAAAAAAAAGTACGGAAAATTGGATAAGATTTATCAAACAAGCTAAAAAATTCCCAAGCCATGTAGAAGAAACCTACTCCCTTCATTGTCCAGCGGATCACCTTCGGCCTTGTCCTGTCGTCCAGTCAACCCCCTGTTTGGAGTTCAATAACTTTGATATTAAGTTATTATTTTATTTTTATTACCTTAGTTTTAACATTAAAAGTTTAGAAAAGACCCTCATTTCATTAATCAGGGCCTGAACCTCTTCCTCCTGCACCCCTTGTGCTGGGAATTGTGGAATTCTAAGATTGGAACCTAAAAGGGGAATACGATGTTCAATGGTGGCCACTGATAGGAACCTGTAATCTGCCCAAAGGTGCATATTTGGTGTCTAATGGTTTAGATTTACATTGATGTATATGAATATATTTCTTATTAACATTTGATTATTCCATGTATTTATTTTGGATGTGCTTATACAGGTTCTTATGCTGGTCCCGGTCCAAATTCGCAGTTTTGAGGCAAATTGGTTCCAATCTCATCCAACTCTGGACCTTACTACTTTGGCCCTGACTACCATGGCCGAAAACAAATTCAACGTATACATTTACTAAATTCATTTTCCTTTTCTGCACATTAAACACCCTAAAAATAGATTCAGCAAGTGGTTAAGTCTAGGTCACATCAATGGACCATGAAAACATTCATTACATCTACTCACATCTGTTTGATAAATTGAGTCACTTTATGTTAGGTAGGTACTAGTTCATTCCAAAATCTGACAAAACAGACAGATCTTCACCTGAGCTTAGCACCCCATCTCACCGATGTCACGACATTAATTAAAATATTGAGGGTCACTTGAGCAAGATGCACACTCAGAGCTGAATGACAAAGATATGTAATGGATTACTAACCTCTAAATTACCATTTATCAACACCAACTTCGGGATTTCAACAGGATATTTACAAAGGCCTGACAATACTAAGCGTTGACCATGAAATTGAAGAAAAGACCATTACAGCCATGAAGCTGTAACCTCATTAACTGAACTCTCAAAACTTCTCRAAACAACTATTCAAGTGCACAACCAACAGTTTAAAAACCCGTTTGTTTTATGGAATTGGAACAGACATAATAAAAGCGCTTATGATTTTACAAGTCAGAGAGAGCTGCATTTCTAAAAGAAATTATTACTTCAGCACACGCACAGAAAAAATAACAATTCCATGTAAGAGTGTAACTTTCCATAAAACCAGAGATGAATGTCCTTGACCTTAAAAGACATTCTTAGCCAGGACTAAAACTCTGATTGTTGAAATCATGTTTTCTTAACCCATTGCATACTTTTGGGTCCAGCTCCTAGCAGTTGTCTCATACTTAGACCTGTCAGTTTTGTACATGTGAGCAATCTCTGGTACAAGGGGATCATCTGGGTTTGGATCAGTCAACAAAGAACAAATTGAAAGCAGAACCTACAAAGAAACAAAAAGAACCCTCGTTTAACCTGGATCCACATTCCAAATTATAATCAAAGAATATTTTTAAATGGAAATATTCAATGTAACAGCCTTTTACATCCTATAAAATCAAAACACCACAACCTTAGAGATGGTCAATGCAGGACTCCACTGTTCCTTCAAAATATCAAGGCAGATACTGCCATTGCTGTTAATATTTGGATGATAAACTTTAGTCCTGAAAGCAACCTGCATGATGAACAAAGGTTAACAGAGTAATTAAATAGACTACCCTGGAAATATGACAGTAGAGGAAATTACTATTGTTAAATATTTAAAAGGTAAACTGAATGCTAGAGGAAAATTGTTCGTCGGCCAACTTCATACATATGTCCAATGCCAGAGAGAAATAGCCTTACATAAAAACCCTAAAATCTGAGTACCTAAGTTCAGTTTAATATGGCTCTCGCAGACAACTTATCATGAAACATTTTTGTTGATTTAAAAGTTCCAAAGGATCATTGGTGAGAGGAAAGGTAATAATTTTGAATCTAAGTCAAATAAAGTGACTGTTTGCAATAACTGTTGGACCAAGGCAGATCGTATTTCCTTTCTAAATGTTTAATAGCTGCCACAAGAATCACTCCATTAGATTATGGGAAAACTCAATAGACCGGTGAAAGAATAGGCTATGGGCTAGTGACCAATTTGTGGACAATCAAGGATCTGTCATTGAAAACTGGACAATAAACACAGCAACTGACTGACAACATATATAATCAAATTCTTACTTCAATTACGAGTAGTGTGGGGCATACATGATGAAAACAGCATAAAGGAACATCCAGTGCCAACTGTGGATAGAAAGATCAATAAGGATAACTACCTTATAGCAAGAACATAGAGAAAAATTACGTCAAAAATAAGACAGTAAGAAGGATCCAAAAGTGATGGAGAACTAAACACATTTAGGGTTCTGTAAAGTAACAATTAAAGTTGCCCCAATTCTTTGGTATGCACCATCTGGTCAACAAGACTGCAAAAGACAACCATGAAGTAAAACAAAAAAAACCATATTAAAAGCAGACTTATTGGAACCTGCTGGTCCAGACTATTTCACACTGCACTGGGTCCAAACTGGTTGCCAAACAGGACTGACATGCCGGTTCCATCCCAAACCAGCCAGTTCGGGACAAGCGGCTGGCTCAAGCCAGTTATGATCTAGAGCATCCCTCATCTAGATCTGTTGTCAATGTTTCCCCTGAAAATATGTTCATACACACCCTCATCCATACAGACTGCAACCCTATTCCACATACCACCTGCAAACCCCACACCCACCTGGCAATCTCCACATAGTTTGTTTGTAACTCACTCTGCTCAGAGCACAAGCCTAAACTAAAGTCGCACCTTGTTCACAATAAATCCACGCCTGTACAACCTCATACTCATCAATGATTAGGGAGGACATTTAGAGCCTTGATGTTTATGTATTTTGTCTTTCATATTTATTGCACTCAGTTCCATTTTGCTATATTTCACCTGACATGCTATATACATTATAAAACTTTGCATATTTGGTGTCTAATGGTTTGGATTTATTTTGATGTACATGAATTTTTTAATTAAAATTTGCATATTTTATGTATTATTTAGTCGACCAGTTCTTCAACCCAGTTTTCTAGCCAGTTCTGGTCTGATTCCAGTCTGACCCTCTGCCAATTCCAGTTCCGGTTCTGATAACTTTGATTAAAAGACCAAAGACAAGCAAACATATAAAAATCTTAATGGTCAAAAACAAAGAAGGGACTGAAGCGACTCAAATTTACAAAGAGAATTCGATTTGAAGTCTGGTTTTACATAAAACAAATTTAAACACATGTTCAAGGTCAAAGTATATCTGATAATTGAACTTTTCAACTGGTCCAAAGAAGAAATCTACATATTAGCCACAAAGGCAACCCACACACACAAACACACAGAAATAAAAAATTTAAAATAAAATAAGGAAAAAATGGATCCTATGACCACAAGGAATGCAACCACAGGACCTCTCGACTCTGTAAGGAGTCTAAGGACTGCCCTCAACATCCCATGATGAACCACATCCTCAATTCAATCCCTCATGATAGAAGACAAACCCTTACAACGTCAAAAGGCACACCCTAGTGATTGTAAGAGCATGTGGACTCTTACAAACTCACAAGAGCATACCCTTTGGAGTTTGAAGGCTCTCGTAGCTTTGCAAGGGCTTAAAGGCCAGAGGCCCTTACAAAGTTGTTAAAGTGGTCCACAAAGGACTTGCATCATGCATGATGCCCTAGGAAGGCCCTCATGCCCTGAATTTCCAATTTTTGCTATTTTTTTTTTCATAATAAAATATATTTCCTTTATTTTTTGCAAATGTATAATATATTTCATTAAAACCAATTAATACGTATATCGAGATCAACATATCCAAGAGCCAAAGAATGCATAAAACAGAAACCCAACCTACATGGACCAAGGTCACCAACATATATGCTTTGGTCAAATCTGATCAAACTTTAGAAAATTCTCTCAAACTGAATTGGACACAACACCTCATGAAATGTTGCATGACACTTGTGTTGGCAAAAGAAAATTAAGCCCATTACTCTAACCACATCCCACATGTTCCTAGCAGCGTGCCAAACCATCTGACTATATCCAAACAAAACTCCCTTCCAATCGAGGGGAGCAACAAAGACTATATTCAACAGGAATCCAAGCATAGAATGTGTGTGCAACTGAACAATTCCACAACACATATGCTCACCATTTCAAGCTTGTGATAAACCCCACAACATCCATCAATAAAGCCAAAGCAGTGAAACCCAGCCTTGACAGTGGGGCTATTTAGGAGAGTTGGCTATTCCAATATGCATGCCTTAAGGAAGAATAAGACTTCAAGATGCCTTGGCACACTAGATCCAATTTGCATTAGAATCACTAATGTTCCCCTTCATATTTAGCCACTTGCTATAAAACCAAATATTTATATCTTAGCATAGAGTCATTTGGAGCGATAATCCATTAAATATCCCCCATAAGACCATAGCAAGTCTTTCCAAATGGGCCCATGAACATCTAATTTACATGTGTTAATTTGTTGTTGCACAACTCCACTCCTTTCTAGGAAAAGGCTTACCACAGGTTGAACACCCCGATAAACATACCCATCCTTCAACTTTGAACCAATGTGTTTTGAAGGATAATTTCAGATGAATTTAAAATATGTGCAGCAAAGTACCATTTTATCACACGCCTTACTCATTTACAGCCTATGGCTCACATCAAAGTCCTTTAACAAATAGATCGTTGATACATTACAATGACAGGCTTCAAAACCCTAGCTCTCAAACTCAACCCATAAAGCATGCTTACCAGCCTCACTAAACATGCATCATAAAGAACATACATATATATAACATAATTACAACGATTAAGTTTAATTCTATCAAACCTTAACTATCTCGATTCTCAACAACTCATCAATGATGAGATTACATAATTGAGAGAGATATGGCTTCTTCAGATATCAACTTTGATTTGGACAACAAATCTGAATGTACAAGCCATAATTGTTCCAACAGAAGAACCTAGGTCAACAACACTTGCTTGAATCCCAAGGTGATGATGTCGCAAGATCAGCGACACTAAGCACCTCAATGATACAACATATACAACATACATCTACACCAATTGTTTCATCAATCCTCATGTGCTTGATATTATTGTGAACCAATTTTCATCAACTATTGTAACACAACCATGGTGAAAATGTCAAGACATCACATTGTGCCCTCAATATATTTAAAGGATAACTCGTAGGTGAGAGCCGAGTCATCAGCAAAATGCACATTTAGCAACTGTTCCTTATTGGAAAAAAAAACATCTAATTTGTCCATGAACACAAGCAACTTCAAGAAGATGGCTAAAACCAATAGCTGCAATAACATAAAAACAAGAGGCCAATAGGCAACCTTGTCTAATGGATAGATGAAGCAAAAGCTAAGATAACTGACCATTTAATCATATTGCAGAAGAATCACAAGAAAACGGGTGTTGACAGCATGAGTGAAACACTCCCAAAACCAAGCTAGGAGAGCATCATGAATAAAATCCCACTCAATCTATCATATGCCTTGTCGAAATCAAACTTATGAACAAGAGCTTTCTGGTTAGTGTCTTATGCTCAATCTAAATTTGTGCAAGCAATGAAGATTGTCAAGGATATAACACCCTTTAAAAAATCCAATTTGCTTAAGTCAAACAATTTGTGCAATTGTATTTTATGCGAGAGCCAAGAGCTCTAGCTAGGACCTTATGAGACACACTGAGTAACCTATCACCATCCACCTTTGGGAATCAAGCCCAGGGATTCACAATGAATATCGAGCAGAAACACAAGCTCAAACAGTGTGCCGATTCATCTGTTGATCATCCTGACCAGCACTGCAATTACAATGCCAACAATCACAAGAAACAGTCCAAGAAGTAGGCAAATCACAATTCAAACAACACAACTCAACCTGAGAAATAACTTGCACCTACTAAAGAAGGCTAGATGACTTGTTGCTAGTAGAAGAGGCATAAAGACGTCCAATGATGATATAATGTAATGTCGACTACACAAGTCTCTTTAAGCACAGATTTGCAATCCTCCTGCATTGATCAAGATAAAGAAGTGAACTGCAATCTCTACCCCTGAATCCTTCAATGTTTTTGTTCTCACAGAACACAGACTCAGCACAATCATCAAGCAAAGCTAAATTGGAAGAAGAAAAGGAGCTCCATTCTCAAATGTGGGTTCATCAATAACCTTTGTACTTTTTTGTCGACAATGGGAGTCAAAAGAATCAAAGATCCTCATTGATTGTTCTACTAGATTAGTTACCCAATCGTAACCATAGTCTTACAAAATAAGATGGCTCAATTTAAGGAAGAAATTGCATCAATTGCGAATGCATTTTTCAATACACCATCTATTCATGAAAGGATGAAGTCAAGTGTGATGTAGCAACCCTAGAGATCTGTGACACGCTGACAAGACAACCTTACTTGTGAGAAAGCATGGACTTTATTAGTTGCACCCTTCGAGTGCTGTCCTCAACAACAAAGGGAGACTTTTTCAAATTGTCACACCCATCCAAGTTTCCTCCATAATGCAACCTAGAGAGCAGAAGCAATTGCCAATTCTTGTAGAGGAACGTATTGATGTTTTCAAAGATTCCAATGGAGTCACACATCATTGCCAAAATCAGCATCACATTAACATAATTCCCTGAGCATTGTTGCCACAAGGGCCTCTGTATCACAAATCCTTGTTGGAGAAAGAAGAAATTTAGCTAGAAATACAAGATATCCTGCAGAAGGGACACATTACATCGAGCACATAACCATGTGGCACTATGATTGTGCTTACATTGAAGAAATATGACTCTTGGTGCCTTTCCATAAACTATCACATGCAAACAAGATCACAACGATGAACATGTACCCCATTTCCTAGATCAATGATGTAACACACTCGGCCTCACACAGGCCGAGGACATGCCACTCCTCAGATGCTTTACTTAGCTCTGATAACATATTGTAACGTCCCCGGCCACCCAGGACCGGGCCACGCTACATGAGGGAACACTTTCGTTCTCTCACTGCGAAACATACTGTAACATACCCAGTATTCAACTGAGCTATGCCACATAAATTTTCTCTTCAAACTGCATGCAATTATAACATATACATACAACATTATTGCGGAAGCTTTACATATAAACATAAACAAACTATTACATTCTGTAAATATACGATTTCATACAGAAATAACAGTAAACACAGATATGCAGCATATACAAGGAAATACCCATAAACATACAAACAGTTATAATCACATATATGATAAACCGTAACATAAGCACGTAAATAACAATGCAGCATGTAAATTTATCATACGATTGGTACTTATCTTGGAAAGATTGTCACCAACTGCGTATAGACCGTCCACGAACCTCCCAGCCTTAGACTACACTGTTCATCACTCTCAACAATGAGTCACCCCCGAGCTAGGACTAAACTCCACCCGGGTAAAGGGATTCCCAACCAGGCTAAAGGTTCATAGATAACAGGAAAGACTCCGTCTCAGGTGCTCACTCAACTAACAGCCTACAGCCTCTCATTGCCCACATGCCTGTCCCACCCAAGGAAGTGTGCCCCTTCTCTTCTCAACGGTCCCTCGGCTGCCCCACTTCCCTTCCAGGGCTTCAGCAACAGGCGAACAGGAAGTCTCAAAGCACTGTAGCTGCAGTTTAGCACCTTCAGGAAATCAATTCCCAGCAATTCTCTCGCTCAGAGAATTGCTCACGGGCCTGACAACCCGCCTCTTCAATTTCCCACGGGCCTGACAACGCACTTCTTCAATCCCGCTCCCAAGCTAACCAGGTACACCAACCGGAAATGGTTATGGAAACAGGCTCAAATACAATGAAATGAATGTCTGAAGGATAACGGACTGTGTGAGTGAAATGGTCATGGAATCATTGACTGGATGACTAAATGATGGAAGGAATCATGGGAGAGATGATCGTAAGAATGATGGTCCAAGTTGATCGTAAGGATGATGGAGAAAAAGTGTCTAAATGAACTAAGTCCCCACGAAATGTATGCATGTCCCCAACTTGACACTTGTCATGTTGGAAGCTACTTTGATCCACTTGTCCCCAACTTTAGAACTTAGGATAAAATAATTATCCATACTTTATGTTTTAAGAAATATTAATATAATATTCATTTTTGGCTTAAGCTCTCTAGCTTAGCCCTTTCCCTTAANTCCACTTGTCCCCAACTTTAGAACTTAGGATAAAATAATTATCCATACTTTATGTTTTAAGAAATATTAATATAATATTCATTTTTGGCTTAAGCTCTCTAGCTTAGCCCTTTCCCTTAACTTTTGGCCCTCCCTTTCCCTAACTGGTGGAGTTCAGTCCCCCATCTCTTTTATCGTGGTCGGTCTACGCGCAGCGATGTATTTTTATATTAATCATGAGACATGTACAAAATAGACACACTGGCCTTTAACATCTAGGCGCTCTGGCCTAATTCCAAAACATAAGCATCCCTGCTTATAATAACTAGCTCACCAGCCTATAACACTTATCATATACACAAGGCTTGCTGACCTCCATACAGTGCACACTTTAATTACTGGGCGCGGTATCCAGGAATGTGCACACTACATCATTTTACTGTGCAGTACATGCGCGTACTATGCCATGAAAGGTGCATTACAAAATGATGTCAAAACAGCTCACTAGCTTAAGTACACTTACATTACATTTACAATTGGGCTCGATCGAGGGATATTACAATCCCCTCCCCTTATTTATGCACTGTCCTCAGTGCATCATATACCCATATACAACAAAATTTTCAAAATCCTCAAAAAGATGCGGGTATTCTGTCCGCATTGCATCCTCATACTCCCAAGTAGCATCCTTAGGACCGTACCAGGTCCATTGGACCTTTACAAGCCCTATGGCTCGATTCCGGAGCTGCTTGATTTTCCGGTCCAAAATGCGCACCGGATGCACTTGAAAAGCGCCTTCTTGTTCCACCTGAATCACATTCCAATCAATACCATGATTAGCATCAGGTATATATTTCTTTAGCAATGATACATGGAATACATTATGAACAGACATAGATGAAAGCAATGCAATCATATAAGCAGCTGGACCAATCCTCTCTAGGATTTCAAATGGCCCACAAAATCTAGCTGCCAACTTGGCGCGGCTTCCCAGCTTCAGGGAACTCCTGTTAGCTTTCACTTTCAGGAAAACATGATCACCCACTTTGAACTCTCTGTGGGTTCTGTTCTTATCGACATAACTTTTCTGCCTGTCTTGGGCAGCTTTTAAATTCTGCTTAATTTTTATCATTTGGTCCTCCATCTCCTTGAGCAACTCTGGCCCAACTATTGTCCTATCAGCTGGATTATCCCAACTCACTAGAGTATTGCACTTTCTGTTGTAAAGTGCTTCAAATGGGCTCATCTTCAACGATGCTTCATACCCATTGTTGTAAGCGAATTCTACCAAGTGCAGGTAGTCTTCCCATTTCGATGGTTTGTCCATCACATACATTCTCAGTATGTCTTCTATCACTCTGTTCACCCTCTTTGTCTGTCCATCAAACTCAGGATGATAAGTTGTACTAAAGTTCAGATTCGTTCTAAATCCTTTGAACAATCCTTTCCAGAAATTCGAGGTGAATTTCGGGTCTCTGTCGGACACAATTGTTTTAGGAATTTCGTGCAATCGTGCCACTTCCTTCATGAAAATATCAGCAACATCTGTTGCCTTGTGAGTAGTTTTCAGTGGAATAAAATGGGCAGCTTTTGTAAGCTTGTCCACCACCACCATGATTGAATCATGCAGCTTGCCCGTTCTGGGCAATCTCGTAATAAAATCCATTGTCACTACTTCCCACTTCCATTCAGGAATGGGCAAAGGTTGCAACAACTTTGTTGGGTGCCTATGCTCAGCTTTAACTTTCTGGCATTCCATACATCTAGTGATGTATTCAGCGATCTCTCTCTTCATACTTGGCCAAAAGTAATGGCTCTTGACCGTTGCCATGGTTTTCTGATATCCAGGTTGCCCTGCATAAGGGACATTATGCATTTCATGCAAAATCATACGTTTCAAGTCCTAGACATTTGGAACAAAAATTATGTTCTTGTGCAGCAGTATTCCATCTATTCCCAAATTATAATTATCCACCTTTTGTGGTGTCTTACCCTGTTGTAGCTTTGCTACCAATTCTCTGTATTGCAGATCTACATTTGTAGCCTCCAGAATTTTTCTTTTAATATCAGTCCGATACATGCTAATGGCTATAGCATGTAGTTCATGCACCCTCCTACTAAGTGCATCAGCCACTTTATTCCCTTTCCCCTTGATATGCTTTATATCAAAGTCATATTCGCTTAGAAATTATAACCATTTGTTTTGCCTAGCATTTAGATTTGGCTGATCAAATAAATATTTCAGACCATTGTGGTCTGTTCTTAGCTCAAACCTCTTCCCCATGAGGTAGTGTCTCCATTTCCTCAAGGCATGCACTATGGCTGCCAACTCCAAATCATGAGTGGCATAGTTTCTTTCATGCTCCTTCAACTTCCTTGATTCATAACATATAACAAACCCATTTTGATTGAGGACTCCACCAAGTCCTTCATTACATGCATATGTGCATACAATGAAGTCTTCATTTGGGTCTGCAATCCTTAATATTGGAGCACTTGTCAATAATTGTTTCAAGTGTTGGAAATTATTTTCGCAATCCAGTGTCCACTAACACTTCACCCCCCTTTCTTTGCAAGGAAGTGATTGGGTGTGCAATCTTTGAGAATCCTTCAATAAGTCTTCTCTAGTAGCCTGCAAGACCCATGAATGATCTCACCTCTGACACATTCTTCAGCGCTGACCATTCTCTAATGGCTTCTATCTTCTCAGGATCCACTGCTATCCCATCCTTTGAAATGATATGCCCCAAATAATGAATTTGTTTCTAATAAAATGAGCACTTGCTCAATTTGGCATACAACTGATGTTCCCTTAATACTTGCAACACCATCCTCAAATGATGTTCATGCTCTTCCTCTGACTTAGAATATATAAGAATGTTATCCAAAAAGACAATGGCAAACTTGTCCAGATATTCTCGGAAAACACCATTCATTAAGCACATGAAAACATCTGGTGCATTTGACAACCCAAATGGCACCACTGTGAACTCATAATGACCATACCTTGTCCTGAAGGCGGTCTTGTTGATATCTTCTTCTTTGATCCTTACCTAATGGTATCCTGATCTGAGATCTATCTTTGAAAATATCTTTGCATCATTCAATTGATCAAAGAGATCATCAATCCTTGGCAGAGGATACTTGTTCTTAACAGTCACTTTATTCAACTGTCTGAAGTCAATGTACAATCTTAATGTTCCATCTTTCTTTTTCACAAACAAGACTGGGGCACCCCAAGGTCACTAATGTCTGGTCTCTTCCTGATGAAAACTTCTTTAGGTGTTACATTCCCAAGCACTTTATGAGGGCTTATGTTTTGAAGATACACAACAGTGTTACACGCTTCTGCCCAGAGAAAATTGGGAAGGTTATGATCATGCAGCATTGTCTTTGTTGCACCGACAATGGCTATGTTCTTTCTCTCTGAAACCTAGTTCTATTGAGGGGTATAAGGGACTGTCAGTTCTCTTTTGATCCCAGTGTCAGCGCAAAATTTCTTGAAGGCATGCAATGTGTATTCCCCCCCATTATCAGATCCGAGGACTTTTATCCTTTTTCTTGTTTGATTTTCAACAAAAACTTTGAATTCTCAAAATCTCTTGAGCACCTCTTCTGAGGTTTTTCCTGTCAAGAAATAAATCCAAGTTTTTCTAGAGAAGTCATCTATGAAGGAGATGTAGTATCTAAACTTTCCTCCTATGGACAAGGAAGACATGGGGCCACAGATGTCAGTATGAATCAAATCCAAGATGCCCTTGGACCTAGAGTCACTCTTAGGGAAGGGAGCCCTTACATATTTTCCTAGAGCACATCCATTACACACTTCATGATGTTCTGTGGTGAAGGAGAGCATTCCTGTCACAATCTTGCCCAGAATTTTTAAAGCTCCATGTCCAAGATGGGAAACACGCATGTGCCATAACTCACGGTCTCTGGTGTTGTTATTGCTTGCTAGGGCATAGTGAGAGTCGAATTGTAACTTATACATCTTGTCCTTTCTTATTCCAATGACTTGTTCAGATCCCTCACTCAAACCTTTTGGTTTAATGTAATCCCTTCGATCCTTGAAGGATACTTCATAACCCTTGTCTTCTAGAGAAGAAATTGAGAGCAGATTCTTCTTTAGTCCCGGAACATAGAGGACATCTAAAAGATAAAGGCGTTTACTGGACTCCCTCTCAAATTTTATAGTTCCAACTCCTTTTGGATGATATGCATAATCATCACCAAGCAAAATCTTGAACGCAAAATACTTTTCGCTTAGACTGTTGAAGTAGTGTTTGTGACCAGTCATATGACTGGATGCTCCGCTATCTATGTACCAAACATCATTGGTTCGAGTGCAGGAAAGACAAGTTGTGCAGACATCTTCTGCCATTTATCTCTCCTTTGGTGAGAGTTGTTTGATTTAACCTAGCTCTGATACCATGTAAAAGCTTAAAGAAAAGATATGCATATACTGAATAAAATAGAACAGCCACTCTTCTTTACACAAGGTAAAACAAAGTAATTTTATTAGACCCAGATTGAAATACAATACAAGCAAGACCTCTTACATCCCTTTTTGTTTGTTGTACGGACCCGTACTTCTGAACAGTGTACGGACTTATTTTTGGTTGTACAGCTCAGGTTTCTTCTTCTACTTATTATCTCTATGTTAGACAAGGCATCGATTTCCTGTTTGTTGGAATGTGTATGGCCCTAGCTCGGGCTTTCTTTTGTTGTCTGTATAAGTCTCAACAGGCCCTAGCTCGATCTTATCAGGTACGGACTGTACGAGAGTCATATGAGCTCCTCTTCTTTTCCCAGCCTCATCGAGTTGCCATCTTCACTCGCCTCTCTTACTTGCTAGGTATGCACTCTTTCTTTTCCCTTTTACTTCATCTAAGGTCTATGTGGGCCCTAGCCAAACGATCCCAGCCATTAGATCATTGACTAGATCAATGGCTGGGACTTATTCTCTTGTTGAGACAACTTATGCTTTCACCCTTTTATTTGAAGTTTAGGAAAACTAATCCTCACTGTATTTTTAACACAAATCATGATGTAAAAGTATATTCACCCTTAATAGCAAGGGCATCCATAATTTGGAAAGCTCTAGTGAAAGATTTCCCACCAGTTGGCTTGGAGGGTTGGAAATGGGACCAGAGTGAGATTAGGTGGTGATCCATGGGTGGGTTGTGCTTGAAACTATAAATTATGAGCCTCTCATCAATTCTCAGAATGTGAAAGGCTATCAATGTTTGGCAGAGGTGGAAGACCTAGACAATTCTACCATCTGGAAGCAAGGTTGGAAAGGGGAAGTCAGTTTGAGACTTCAGGAGGAGGAAGCAGAAATCTAGTCTGAATATGTACAACAATTACAACAGAGTTCAATAAGGATTAGGGGAGAAGAGGATGAAATAGTTTGATCCAAAAATAGTTCTTCTAGGAGATACACTGCACAGTTAGGATACCATGCTAGTTTTCTGGAGGAGGAAGGAGGGGAACAGAAATGGTGGTGCAAATTTATATGGAAAATAAAAGATCCTTTGTAGGCAAGACTATTTCTCTGGTTAGCCCTATCTAACAAAGTCTTGACTAAGGACAACTATTAAAAAAAAGCTTGGCATGGGCCAGGTAGATGTTCTCTCTGCCAAAATAATAATGAAACTGTTACTCACCTTTTGATAGATTGTCCTTTCACTAAAGTTGTTTGGGAAGAAGCCTTGACGTTAACTAGTGGAAAGGGTAAGTGGCAAGGAATCAACGTAGAAAACTATTTGTTTAAAGATAAATCAGTGAAAGACCATAAGGCTTTGCCATGTATAGTAACGTGGGCCCTTTGGCTAGTGAGGACCGAGATGATTTTCCAAAATAAGGGATATACTGTCATTCAAGTAACCTTTCAAATCAGATATGCCTATGAAGGGGTGTGGAAAGCAGGGAAGGTTAAGCCTCCAAGGCTCATTGTAAGTCTAGATATTGATGAATCATATGCATCGGGTTATTTTGATGGTGTGAGTCAAGGGGTTGTGAAGAAAGATCATTCAATTAGTTTCAAAGCAGCAGTAGGTGAAGGAACAAATAACTCGGCAGAATTGAATGCCCTCTAGACGCTGATGAGACTTGCCATAGAAAAAGGAGTGGCTAAGGTTCAAATTTTGGGTGACACTTAAGTTAAAACTTAATTGTAGACTAAATGAATGGTAAAAGAAACATGCAAAACATGACCCTCTCCCCAATAATCAAAACAATAAAGGATTTAAAAGGAACCTTCTCTAAAATCTCTTTCCATCATATTTATAGAGAATTAAATGACATCGCAAATGAACTTTCTAAAGAAGCTCTCTCTCTCCATACAAGCATTCACTAGTCAGGAGTGTTGATGTTTGTAGCATCGTACAGGTAGTTCCATATCGATTTTGTGTCTAACATGTGGAAGTCGTCCTTAATACCTCTGAGGACTTAGCAGATTCATTTTAATAATGTGATTATTAAAGTGAATGAACTTTTGTAATTAATGTGAGTTTAATTTAATTTAATGCCTAAGTATTTGGCATTGGTGAGTTAAATTAAATCCTAACCATTAGATCTAAAGTGAAGGTGAGATCTAATCTCATCCATGGATCATTTTGGAGATCTAGGGTTTGGGATTTAAGGTAAACACAAGATTATAAAAGGCAACCTAAGTGAGAGGATGAGACACACACAGAGTGAAATAGGAGATCTCGTTGATTGGGTCGGGAAGGAATTTCATCCAAGAGTGCAGGGGCAAGGTCTGAGGAAAGGAGCAAAGGGGCGGTAAAGGAGTAGCAACCAAGAGTGATAGGCTAGGCTATTTTGTCGATTTGTATTTTCCTCAGGTGGGCCATTATCCCAGGACGGGAGCCCAGATTTTATTCTAATAAAGCCCAGTCCTGGATGAGAATATAGAGCCCTAACTCGCCTTCCTCACTGCTGTAAAAACTTGGCCTGAGTTGAGCCTGGTGCTGGTAGCCTGATATGGCCCTGAACCCAACCTCTTACAGTTGCCTTTCTGTGTCAAAATCGCCCTCCTCAACTATTGCTTGCTCCAACACAATTCGCTCTCCTTCCTCGGCCTCAAGCACCATTCCTTCTGCTCACTTGTTCACTCACAAATGAGAATGTGTGTAGTCCTCTCACCCTCAACCTCATTTTATCTCCCTAGCAGCCCCCCATCCTCCTTGAGATGTGTGCCCAGCCTTGGGCTTGAATGGCTAAGATTGGGGTGCCCCTCTTGGGTTGGACCCCACTCTCCACTAAGTGATGCACCCTCCTTGGTTTGGGCCCCACAATCCACTCAGCCACCTTCAAGAAGGTGCGCCCTCTCTCCCTAGGCCCCACATTCCACTCAAAGAGGAATTTTTGGTTGTCAGCCTAAGTCTAACTTAAGGCTGAGATAAAAATGAGTTGATTTGGGTTATTAAGGTGTCCCTCAGCTGGCCTAGGACACAGAGGCATAGCTGAGACACCAAACCGAGCTAAAAATAACACTCCCTCTTAGCGAGGGAGGTGTCTCCACCAGGATCAATCTCTAATCCAATCAAATCTATTGTTGTTGTAGTTGCTCCCTCTGAACTAGAAGATCCACCTGCTACTTTTGCTGCACTCTGATCTGATGTGTTGTGGACTTTCTTTGACACTGATCTCTGGTCCAAGATCCCCCTAGACCCACCTACAGGTTGTCCTAGCACCATGTACATCATACCTTTCCTGATGCCAAGCCTCACTGTTGCATCCAAGGTTGCTCCCTCTGCCCGTATGAGCACATGTCCATCAACGAACATTACATCATACCCCATATCCTCCAAAGTTGATATAGAGAGCAAGTTAACCTTCAGCTCTGGCACATACATCACCTCATCCACCTCCAGAAACACTCTTGACTCTAGCTGAAATCTGACGCATCCAACCCTCTTTACTACATGCCTGGTGCACGCCCCATTCTTCACATGGAAATCTGAGCCCGTCTCCAAAACAATAAGGAACACTGACCTCATTCATGTCATATAGAGAGATGACCCACTGTCCACGAACCATGCCCCGTTGTCCTCAAACTCAGCCAATCCACAGCTGCTAGAAAGAGAGGGAACCAGAGAAAATTCATCATCGAATTTCTCTGCAAACACATCCATCTCAGTAAGATGTTGTAGCTACTACCTCCGACTCCTTCTTCTACTTGTTAGGACACTTGGTGGCATAGTGGCCAATTTTGTGACATGCAAAGCATCTCACTTTGCCCATGTCCCTGGAGCCTCCCACTCTATTGCTCTTATTTGCATGAAGAGCCACATTCTCCTCCTCACTCTTCGGCTAAGTAGCCTGATATGCATCCACTCGTAGCTCCTCCTAGGTGAAGTCGTCCCACAACCTCTCTCAGTCGGGTAGTTTCTCCCGTGCAACCACCCCTCGGACAAACATGTCCCACTGCTTGGTGAAGCCATTCAAGGTTGTCCTCACCAGCTCGCTCTCTCCCACTGTTGCAAATTCATCTCGAATCTGAGTGAACTTTGTGAGGTAAGTGACCACCGACTCTCCCTTGGCCATCTTCATGCTTCTCAGCGTCTCTTTGAGCAGCATCTTTCTGCTCTAGTTGTCGGACTGGTATAGCTTTAACAGGGCCTCCCATATTTCCCTTGTTGTCTTCTTGCCAGACAAATGTGGAATGATGTGGTCCTTGACACCATCCGCAAGTATCCTTCTAGCCTTGACATCTTTCTTAGCATGGACAGCTAGTTGTACTGGATCAGCTAAGGCTGCCACTTTGTCTTCTGCAAGTTTCAGTAGCCCATTCTCCTCCAACACCGAGCTAATTCGCTCCCTCCAAGGACAGAAATTTGAATCTGATGTCTTGTTTTCACCCACACAATCTGGTCTTCTGTCCACTCATTGATTTACCCTTGCTGGTCTGCACAACAAGTCATTTGGTTGTCCTGTACTCAGAGGCTGAGCTCTGATACCATGTTGAAATTTACACCTATATCTCAGTCACTGAGATTGCTGCCAATAAATTAACTAACCCAAAAATTATCTATGCTGATATAAAATCTGAATTTATGCAGTAACCTGCGGCTGAGATATAAAACAAAAAATTTGCAGCAGAAACATATAGTAAACCAAGCATAAAAATCACAGACACCAGAAGTACCTTGGAACCCCAGTGTGGGGAGAGGGCTTCTTATTGAGGCTTCTGAGAAATTTTATAACAAATATAATACAGAAAAATTTTGGGCAGGGCTTTTCCTCTCCACAGGCTCTGTACGGCCCAGCTAACTCGGCACTCCTTGTTGTAGCTGTACGGCCTCTGGTACAGCCTGTTATTGACTGAAATTGCACCCAGAATTTGGCCTTGTTCTCCTCTGAACAGAATGGTTGAATCTGGCCAGTCCTGGATGAGAATGTAGAGCCCTAACTCGCCTTCCTTGCTGCTGTAAAAACTTGGCCTGAGTTGAGTCTGGTGCTGGCAGCCTGATATGGCCCTGAACCTTACCTCTTCCAGCTGCCTTTCTGTACCAGAATCGCCCTCCTCAGCTGCTTCTTGCTCCAGCACAGTTTTCCCTCCTTCCTCAGCCTCAAGCACCCCTCCTTCTGCTCACTTGCTCACTCACAAATGAGAATGTGTGTAATCCTCTCACCCTCAGCCTCCTTTTATCTCCCTAGCAACCCCCCATCCTCCTTGAGATGTGTACCCAGCCTTGGGCCTGAATGGCTGAGATTGGGGTGCACCCTCTCTCCCTGGGCCCCACATTCCATTCAAAGAGGAATTTTTGGCTGTCAGCCTAAGTCTAACTTAAGGCTGAGATAAAAATGAGTTGATCTGTTATTAAGGTGTCCCTCAGCTGGCCTAGGACACACAGGCACAGCTGAGACACAAAACCGAGCTAAAACTAACAGGATACTCATCAAACACTATTTCATTCTATATTAGACATCAGTAAAATAAACACAGATAAACAGGTCAGATGGCTACAATACTGTTTTTTGATGATGAAATACACATCCCAAGGAAACCCACCGAACACTTCCCCTCATTCTAAGGATGGTACCCAGGGTAAACCATGCAGTTGCAGATTTGGCAACCTAACCTGGCAGGGACATTGAGTAAGCCCCATAACATTCACAGAGGCAGACAGCCCAAGGACTTGACCCCACGACCTCCTGCTTGTAGTTCACAGCACTAAACCACTCGAGCTAACGCACCAGGCTCAGATGCCTACAATAATCTACAAAGCTTTTCATGAGTAACTTATCTAGATTTTTAATGCAGGCATTATCAATGAATTGTCTGGTAAAATTCACCATAGAGAACAAAATTAGAGGGTCAGGTAGGGAATTCACAGTATGCACTCACTAAACATGATGAATTTACCTTAGGTGGCTTGAATGGATAATCAGGTGGAAAATGAATTGTCACCAGAAATACACCCCCAGCATATGGACTGTCAGGAGGTCCCATAATTGTCGCTTGCCAATGGAACATATCATCTGCCACCGGTCCTATACAAGCATGGAAGTAAATAAATAAATTTTGACCAAATTCGTTGCAGTATAAAAATATAACTAGAGCAAGTACAGAAGATTGTTCTCTTTAAAATCCAAACCTTCTATTTAAATAGAACCAAGTCAAAATATAGGTAGACTCTTTGCCTATTAAATAATTAACCAATTTACTAAGACTGGCCTGCATGGCTGACATCCATGCCAAATTATCATTCAAATTTGAAACTAACATTCACAAAACCATAAGCACTGCAGTCAGTTACTCAATGATGCTGAGAAATCCTATTTTCAAGATTGTACTCAAGGCTATATTACATAAGTTTTATAACAGTAGACTCTTTGCCTACTAAATAATTAACCAATTTACTAAGACTGGCCTGCATAGGTGATATCCATGCCAAATTATCATTCGAATGTGAAACTAACATTCACAAAAACATAAGCACGGCAGTCAGGAATTCAATAATGCTGAGAAATCCTATTTTCAAGATAGTTCAAGGTTACCATTATATTTACCCCAGTACTAGCTATATTACCTAAGCTATATAACAAATGTGGCCCCCTCGATTTTAGAGGAGATTCTAAAGGTTAAAGCTTAGTTGCCAAAATGGCAGGTTTTTCAGAAGATACACGTGCATCTGCATAACCAGGACATTCTGGGATCAACGCTTATAATTTCATATACCTTACAGTCAAATAATTGATGATGCTAACAAGGACTAGGATCCCTAGTGAGGTCAATGGAATATTAAGCCGTCCAATGGGGTTCCATTCTCGTTGTGGTCTGCCCCACGCATATTTGCAGTCCTATAACGTCAGCCTTAGTTCCTGGTGCAAGGTACCTACTTTTCCTTGATGACTTCTCTAGGAAAATGTGGAATCACTACAGTGTTCTGATCCAATGAAATGTTTTGGTTTAAGACAGAAAAAACGACTAATTTGAAAAGCAAACCATCACAGGATGAAGGGAAATCATCGAGGGTGGGTATGTATGGTGCACGTGATAATCAGGAAACTGATTTTTCTCCGAAACAAGCAAAAGATGGGGTTGATCTGAAGGGTAGAGAAAAAAGACAAGTAACAAAGTGGTACTAAACTGCTTTGGAGGATGTGAGGGAGAATGAACTTCTTCAACCTATAGAAGAATGGCCAAGTGAAAAACCAAAAAGGGTAGGTAAGCAAACTATACAGCGGGTTTATTTTGCATTATTGTTCATTGTGGTAAATTAATTTGAATGTGGTTTGATATGGAAGTAAAAACCAAAGGTCAGTGGAAAAGGACACTCATGGAGGTGGAAGACAAAGTTGCTCCTACAGTGAAGTTTAGCATATCCAAGTTAGTGCCAGCCATGAGAATATAATTTGGTTGGTTTATTAGAAAGCTGGATCTACAGATTGGCAAGTGTAAAAATCATGCCACCCAGTGATGCAAATTGCAGGGAAGAAGGATCTTACGAGTAGAACTTTTTTCGAAAATCTTGCTAGTAGTTGGGTACATAAATTTGACATATCCAATGATTCTAAGATCCAAATTCAGTGAGACTTGATTCACCTTAAAGAAGACAATCAAGGGTGTTACAAATCCAAATTTCTTGTCGTTTAGTGCAACATTAGAGATACAATATGTACAAGTTCACTCCCCTGAGACAAGCTAAAAACTGTAGGGTTTGGAAAATTGGGCATAACTCCAATTTGCAAGACTCAAATTGGGCATAACTCCAAGAGATAGTAGGTTATTACAGCTCAAAATTCCAACAAAATTGGAGGACCAATCTTGGAGATATTGCAACTAGAAGGTCAATATCAAGACCATTCCCCACAGTTGAGTCTAAAACTACAAAATTGGCATATATCTTCGCTGGAGTGTCCAAATTACGTTATTTAAAGGCATTGAGAAGAGGAAATAGATGATAATATCTGTGCAAAAGAAACTACAAATTTGGATAATCAGTGTAAAGATAATGGATTTCAAAGTTAGGGATCAAAGGAAAAAGCCTCTGGTAAATGTTTTCTCAAGTTAAAAGAGATGTTAAAACTTTCTAACGATGAATTCAAAAAGGTACTCTTAGACATATAATCAAGATAGTAAAGTACTGAAAGATATTTGAAAAGAATTAGAAGAGACTAAATTGAATTGTAGGAAGGAAATTGAATTGTAGGAAAGAAATTGAAAAGAAAAATGATGAAGTATCCAAATTGCAGAAGAAAAAATAAGGGTTTTGAAGAAAGAGAATCAGTTCTTCAAGTTGCAAGGCCTTAATCAAGTGCTTATTAAGGATGTTAAGAACTTAAAAGAAGGAAAGCTAAAGGTGAGCATGTTAATGTTTATGCCATTATTATAGTTCTTTGCATTTCAATAGATAACAGCAACATAAGAACAAGATCACTGAGAAATACACATTCACAAAAGACACAGCATTTATCCTGGGAAACCCTCTAGGGGGAGAAAACCCAGTAAAACTTCCTTATTATAGATTGCCAATACAATGTCAAGAGATAACTCAAACCAATACAGAAAGTCCTCTCCAAAAGATGCACCACTCTTCTCTCTCTCTCCAACTGGTAAATTGAAACTTGCCTCTCAGAATGAGCAAGTGAGTTGTGTGTCAAAGTGAGGCGCTGGCCTCTCTATA
>SNQJ01S0004266.1:431068-479717 GCA_010110895.2 Picea sitchensis
AGGAAATTTGAGTAGGAAGAGAGGACACTTTTTTACATGTTGTTTTTAAAGAGCAAGAGGGGAGTTGGGTGTTGAGAAGAGCACCAACCATGTGTGCTTGAGGACAAACTTTATTAGGTTGTGTTTATGCTGAAATTGTGGCACGTGTGCCTGTAAAAATGGGTTATGTGCCTATGGTGCATTTTCTTGTTGGGGAAATGCCTCAAGAGCCTTGAGAAGGTTGTTGTGAGCACTCCTAGAGCAACTAAGAATTCGTGGAGTACCCAGCTATGATATTCCTAGCCAATTGCATGCAAAGGAGCCTGGAAGGAAAGTGGGAAGGCCCAAGGGACTACGTGGCAAAGAAGGGGGATCCCATTCCTTAGGGTTGTGTAGGTTGAGGGGAAGAGAGTTGGTGGATTGGAACCGTTGTTGGAATAGAACCTGGGTTTTTGGGTTGTTGAATGTGGAGAGTGGACAACGAAGAGGGCCATATCTCCTTGTGGACTCATAGCCTCAGCTTGAGGGTGGCTTGTTGTTGAGAATTGGAATGACAAGCTTATGGCTGGGATGAACATCCCCTATATGCACCCAGTTGGTTCAACAATTTAAAAGCTAATTTTTTGTTGTATTGTATACGCTTGTTTCGTTCTATATATATGTTTATTTGAACGTTGTTGTGTTTGCTAGTTAGATGCACTCATGTATTTAAATATGTTATTAGTTGCATGTTAAATTATGGGTTTGTTGCCCCTTGGTCTATTTTATACACATGGGGCATTTTTAATTATGTTTTTAGCAGGCTAGGTATGTTACAATTTGGTATTAGAGCAATTTTCATGTTTGTTGGTAATGGATATGTTACAATTTTGGTATCAGAGCTATTTGTTCAACATCGGACTCGTATGAGCCAAATATCGGTGCGAATTTGATAAATTCATGGTTGTAGATTTTTATTCTACATTAAATTTGGGGAAAATGGTAAAATCCAAGTGAATCCCCATGTTTTTGAGCAAATTCAGGTCGAATTTGCACTTAGAATTGTCAAATAGATGATTAATTGCATCGATATGCAAGATGCAGAGTTAAAAATTGGCATGGAAAGTCGAATTTCATGTTTTTATGGAAGTCGTGAAGCTTAGTGAAATCGATGACTGAGATCACATTGATCTTGAAATCAATGGTCAAGATTCATCCTAGACTTGGACAAAATTTCCATGTTAAATAAGTTCGTCGATGTAACAATTTCTTAGTTCGTCGATGAAGAAAATTTGAAGCCGCCAAAAACCCGTGTTTATTTGACCATTGAAAAGAAGTGTGTTTTGGTCACTGAAGACACATTGAAAAGTTCAACAACGTCAAGTCGAAGAAGTTCGTTGAAGACAAAAATTTGAGTTGTCGAAAGACAAGAATTCAAAATTCGTCGAAATGCATTTTGAAGTTCATCGAAGTGCGTTTTGAGGTTCGTCGAAGTGCATTTTAAAGTTCCTCAAAGTGCATTTTGAAGTTCCCCAAAGTGCATTTTCTAGTATGTCGAACTACATTTTGAAGGTTGTCAAAAGACAGTTTTGAAGTGATCTGGATTATTTTCGGCACAAAATGAGATCGGAGATATAATAAAGAAATGCACAGAGATATCACAGATATTCAATAATATAACAGAAATGCATCAGAGATGCAACCATAAACACAGATATATAGTAATACATGATTTCTATTAATGAAAGAAATGTACAGAGACTGTAAAAATACAGAGTGAAAGACTCGCTAGAATGGTGGCAACTTATCTATGAGAAGAGATGTGACGGCTACTCGCATTCGCAAGAAGATGATTACAATGAGGCTCTGAAGGCCTTTTAAAAATAAACAAGAATTCCAAAATTCCTAGACATCCAAAAACCTAACCCTAGGAGATGAAGCGCCAAAAGTCATGTGGGCTCCATTTGGGTAAGTGAGTACATCAACTTCCCGGGGTCGTAACTTTTGCATACGATCTTCGTTTTAGGCGTGTGATAGCTCGTTGGAAAGGTATTGTCGAGGAGATTCATTTTGGGGGCTTAATTATGCCTTTGGCTATCATTGAGAACCTTGATCTCGAAAAACCTTCATTTGGGCCCTCAAAATGGCCCCGAAAGTTAAAAACTGCTAAAAATAGTAAATTGCCAAAATTGTCAGAAAACTGTCTTGAGCCGGTTGGAAAAGGTGGGTGGCCACCGATACCCATATGGATCATGAAGCCCACTAAAAAAGTCAATTCTTTGGTTTGTCGAAAGAACAAATTTTGGAGCTTGCTAAGAACAAAAGTTGAGTTCATCGAAGAGATCTTTTTGGAGGTTGTTGAAGTAAATTTTGTAGTTGGACAATGGAGAAGAATTTTTTAGTTGTCGAAAGACAAAATTTGAGTTGTCGAAAGACAGAATTTGAGTTTGTCGAAGAGGAAAGTTTGAGTCCACCGAAGGAAAAAAATTTAATTTGTCCAAGAGGAAAGTTTGAGCCTATCGAAGGAAAAATTTTGATTCCGCTGAGGACATAAAAAAAAATTTGTGGTTTGTCGATAGAAAATAAAAGAGAGGAGAAGAGAAGAAAAGAGAAGAAAAAAGAAGAAAAAAGAAGACAAAATTTGAGTTGCCAAAAAAGAAGAATTCAAAATTCATCGAAATGCATTTTGAAGTTCGTCGAAGTGCATTTTGAGGTTCGTCGAAGTGCATTTTGAAGTTCACCGAAGTGCATTTTGAAGTTTGTTGAAGTGCATTTTGAGGTTGGCCGAAGTGCAATTTGTAGTATGCCAAAGTGCACTTTGAAGGTTGTCGAAAGATGGTTTTGAAGCCTGTCGAAAGAGCCAATTCTTTGGTTTGTTGAAAGAACAAATTAAGGAGTTTGTCGAGGACAATAGTTGAGTTCGCCAAAGATATATTTTTGGAGGTTGTCAAAGTACATTTTGTAGCTCGATGATGGAGAAGAATTTTTGAGTTACCGAAAGACAAAAAATGAGTTTGCCAAAGAGGAAAGTTTGAGTCTACCGAAGGCAAAATTTTGAATTCGTTGAAGAGGAAAGTTTGAGCTTCTCGAAGGAAACATTTTGAGTTCACTGAGGACATAATTTTTTTGGTGGTTTGTCGATAAAAAATAAATGAGAGAAGAAGAGAAAGGAGGAGTTGAACAAAGGAGGAAAGGGAAGGAGAAAATAGGCAAGTTTACCACAAGAAAAACAAGTCTGGAGTCAAAAAGTTGTTTTGACTATAACATGAGCAGTTTAACTCGGATTTAGATGGAATTTAAGGGTTATGTCCATAGTGACGAGGGCTACAATAATGTAAGTAAGGACCATGGGCCAATTATGTTTTGATTATCCGAAAAATGAAAATGAGTGGTTTTTAAAGAACTAGGTCATGCTCAATGATCGTGACCTAGATTAAGATGAAATTTTTATAGAGAGTTCAAAACGCATGCATGAAGATACCCATTTGGGCTTTTGGAAAAAATCAAAAGGGTTTGGAGTAGAGATGTTGAAACAGGGAAAAATCCGCTATTCCTAGGCACCTTTTGGGGATTTTTGAAATATTCACAATCATAAATCCTAATTGCACCCAATATAATTTTTTTTTTTATTCCTGACATATTTTATGTTACATGTGATATAAGTTAGTCTTTTAGAATTATTGCACCAGTGAGAACATGGCACAATTGAGTAGAAATGACAAAATTCAAAAAGCTATAACTTTTAGGTTGGAAAACAGAACAAGGCATGAGTACAACCATTCAAAAGGTAATACAGAGGACAACATGAAAAAAGTATTAAGTTCTCTGAGGAAGAATCTAGTTGTGGAATAAAGCTACAAGAAAAAGGGCAATTGGACTTCGTGGACCATACAATTGCTCAATATGAAGGTTTTCCAAAACAATGTCAATTTTGGAAAAACATTTCTCGGTGATAGAGGTATATTCCAGAAGTGAATTTTGGGTAAGGGAGAGTGTAGATGCTCATGGTGATGCCTATGCAATAGTGTAGAGGAACTTTTGGAGGTGCAATAGCCTGGTGATAAAAGGGGGTTGAGTTTTAATATTAGGGTATTGTTGATGAGCAAAGGAACACGCAAAGACAGAGTGTTATGTCAAGAGATTATTTTAACAAGATGAACATATGTCATGAATAATATTATGCGGGTCTATTGCAGAATATAATTCCAAGTTCCAATGGACACAAAAGCATGATGAAGTTTGTGGAGTTGTTTGAGACAATAAAGTGATTGTAGAGGGAAGATACAGGAATAAGACATCTAGGTTCAATGAGCAATATGGAAGACTCCTAATGAAAATTTTATTTTGGAAAAAAAATTCCAGATCACATAAGTGTTTTACAAATGTGGAATTTGAGTGAGAAAGGATGTCTACACTTCATGATAGTGCAAATACAATGGTGTGGAAACACACATAGAGGTGCAAAGCATAGTAGATAATAAAAAATAAAAAAATGTTTGGATCTAGGAAGCTAACAATTTATGTTAAACGAAATTAAAGCAGTACATCCACTTTTGTTATCAGAGTGCTTAGTGGAAGCATGGTGCAAGAGTAAATCATTTAGTGGATGAAGTAGTGAAGATCCATTCACTCTAAAGGATATCAATGGAAACATAAAGCAATACATTATGTGTAGATATGTTTTAGAAGGATTGNTTTTGTTATCAGAGTGCTTAGTGGAAGCATGGTGCAAGAGTAAATCATTTAGTGGATGAAGTAGTGAAGATCCATTCACTCTAAAGGATATCAATGGAAACATAAAGCAATACATTATGTGTAGATATGTTTTAGAAGGATTGAGAATCTAAGAAGTTAGTATATCGATAAAGAGGAAGATAATGCTCCCTCTATTTGCTCTTGGCATCATGGCACCCCGAGTAAGGAAGCCTAGTCATCCTACTGCCACCCAACCCTGTGTTTTCAAAGTTGCCAAAGCTACAACAAAATTCTACTCTGTCACTATGCCATCCAAGCCCTGGAAGGGGGAGCTCATCTTATTCGTGAGTTCAAGGAGGCTGATGAGGTGGAGGAAGAAGTTAGAGGCATGATTCTAGATACGAGCTATAAAAAAACCAAAAACTACATCTTCTTTCGCACTGTTGAACTCTATAGGCACACTAAAACTTTGGTAGCGTTGGGGTTGTTTCCCAAAGATGAGGATTTTAGGCAACTCAAGGGATGCATGGAAGCTCTGGAGATTCAAAACACTTACATTATGGAGATCCTCTCACGGATGGAGATTTTCTTGGTGGGACCTTTACTCCCCCAGAACGACACTACTCTATTCCAAAATATTCGAATGTTATTGCCCAAAGGAATGCTTCTATTGCTACTCACCCATAGGTTTTTCATGACCGTTGAAGGAAGATATTTTGGTTTTAGTTCCTCTTTTGGTCTCTGTTATCTAGACAATTATAAGATAGCCATAGTTGGGCAGAAGTATGAACATGTTCAAACAACTATTTTTTAGTTTTTATAACATATGAACAACTTAGTAGCCTAGTTTCCCCTTAAGGGTAGGTTTTTTTTCGTTGCCTAGAGATTGTCATGGTCTCCTGGGGTTGGATATGTTATGCTCTCTCAGTATATTATGTTTATAGTTAATACAATAGCTACTTACTAACAAAAAAAGAGAGGGAGATAATGCATATAGGATAATCATTATAAATGGTACACATGATACATACTTCAAAGAAAGGAATTCCATAAATTGAGGTGGATTCCAAAGTTGGACAAAGTTCATGAATAACTTGTGATAATAGAAAAAGGTACCACAATGTGGATACCAAGCTAGTTGGAAAATATGATATAAATGAAACATTTCAGTATGTTGAAAATGTCAATCAATGAAGTTGATAAGGGGATAAAAAAGAGCAGAGCCAAATTAGTATTCAGTTGCTTGAGAGTCGAAGTGGCTTGCAAAGGACAATCAACAGAGATTCTCACTCAAAACATGAATCCAATAGGTGAAGAATATCAACAATAGGCACATGAAGGCAAGGAAAGCCTCCATAGCCTTGAAAATAAAAATGCGACGATGGTTGCAAAGCTTGCAAAAGAGAACACAAATTCCATGAGATAATGGGTAAGTCACAAGGATGGGTAAATAATGATGTAGGAGCATCACCATCATTTTTTAAGAGGCCGAGTGAAGGACAACTCAACACCCAATACGCGTTTCAAAACAGTTTTAAATTCCAGAGGAGGGTGCATCATCTTACATTTTTGAAAACATTGTAATTTAATGCCCTTTTAAATATTTTGAGGCAAGAGCCATGTATGCGCTCCAGATCTTTGAAATCATCTTAACTATATGTAGGATTGTACAAATATGGAGCATCAACTCATATATGAATGTAAATGCCATTTATTGTAATAGGACTAAGTAGGCGAATGTCTTAACTATGACATGATAGCACTAAGGTAAGTTGGAGGGAAGGCTTGAGAAGCCCCTTGTTGTATAAATATATGTATTGCATGCCCAAATGAGGTCGTTGAGCGTTATTGTAGAGGTTGAATGTTATTGAGAGAGTTGTTGAAGCTTATGAGGATTTGTAGAGAACTCTATGAGTCCATGTACATATTTACTAAATGAATACAAGCAGAGAGGTTTGATTCCAATTGGATGGTGTTGTGTTCATATGAGTTATTGGAGTACATGTGATATTTATTTATGTTCTTTGTGTGTTATTTGTTTTATGTATCTTTTATGCATGAATCTGTTTTTTTTTCATGGTCAAGTGTGGAAACCTTTGATGTTTCTGTAAGTTTCATTTGTTTTCTCTTATGAGATTCCTGGTGCAAGGAGTGCGTAGGCCGAGTCAAGATAGACTTAGAAGCTCAGGAGAGATAACGTGAACTTACAGTGGAAGTGCAAGAAGTGCATAGTCATTAGTTGAAGTGCAGAGAGTGAATAGATGCTTAGAGAAGAGAAAAGGTTTGAGAAGGCCCATGCAAGGTGTGTAGTGGGCCTACACTTAGTTTAAGTGTTGGAGAAGTCCCAGAGGAGAATTTCCAGAGACGCAAGGAGTGCACTCGAGGTCCCTTAACCTCAGAGGAACCAGGCTCGGGAAGGGGATAACGAGACCCACAAGACGTCGAAGGCCCGAAGGCTGAAGTGTCGTCAACCGTTGATCAGTAAGGAGACATGTGGAGGGCGGATAACAACTCCGCTAGTTCAAAGTTCATAGGGTTGTGAAGTTTGGGAAGGGAGACTCCTCGTAGCCTCGTATCCCAAAATAACATCTGGGTCGTTGGAGGTTAAAGATGCATGGCGTCAGATTATGCACTTAGGAGTTCGACAGTCCGAAGGATTAGAGGTGTAAGGTGTTGGAGAGGGCAGAATGGTCGAAGCCTAGACTATCAAAGCTGTGTTAGGACCATTGATTGTGCGCGAGGATTAGAGTCGTCGATCCCACCGGGGATTCAATGCTTCACGAATATGTTGTTAGGGAGGATTGTGTGTTGTGTTTGTTGAAGCTCCCGGAGCACAAAAGCTCCAAAGTCCCGAATTGGGCGGAGTTAATGGAGTTAGCCCTTGGTTTTGAGCCCAAGGCCATGTGGAGGTAGCGCTCACTAGTAGGAGCCTACCAGAGAGCCATTTTGGCCCAAAATTGGAGAAAAAGGCATGTGGATAACTAAAGCAAAGGCCCAATGGGACCTTGTGAGCTGATCCATCTCCTATTATAAGAAGATCCTTAGACCGAGATTTTAGTGGACCCCAGGTGAGGGTGGGGGTCTGCGTCAAGTGGTATCAGAGCCTAAATTAAGATCTGTGTGAAGGAATTTTGGAACCATGCCGCCAAGAAGACGCGTGGACAAACCTGTACCAAATCCAACCATGGAGGAGGAAATGAGGCAACTCCGTGCAAGATTAGATGCCATGGAGATAACGTAGAGGAGAGCACCAAATGTTGGTGACATCGGTGAAGCTAAGAGTGAAGAGATGGAAGTAGAAGGAGCTGCAGGAGGTGAAGCTGTAGAAGAACGTTTGCTAAGAGATGTTGTGAAAATAGGAGCCAGAGCAAAGATGGAGGTTCCAATGTACGAAGGTAACTTAGATGTGGAAGAGTTGTTAGATTGGGTCAAAGTTATGAATAAATACTTTGATTATGAGAAGGTTGATGATGAGAGGATAGTAAGGCATGTTGTCACTAGAATAAAGGGACATGCAACATTGTGGTGGGATGAACTGTAGGCTGACAGAAGGAGCAAGGGTAAGCATAAAATTAAGAGTTGGGATATGATGGTAGCCAAGTTAAAGGCTAAGTTCATACCCAAAGACTATCAGGTAAATTTGTTCAGGAGATTGCAGAACTTGAGACATAAAGGGTTGACAATGATAGAGTACACAGAGGAGTTTTATAGACTGAATATTAGAGTTGGTCATCGCGAAAGTGATGAAGAGAAGGTTCCAAGGTATATCAATGGCCTGAGATATGAGATACAATATGAGATCAACATGATGACTGTAAATATAGTGGAGGATTCTTATCAGGTGGCACTGAAAGCAGAGGAAAAGTTGGCCAGAAAACAAAGCCAATGAAGTAGAGGAAAGAATCTTGACCAAAGGGAAGGAGCCACCAGGGAAAAGTTCCAAAAGGTGGGAGAAGAAACTAGTAGCTATGACAACCAGGTGAAAGATACTAGAGGATAAATCTCTAGGGGTGGAAGCTATGATGGCAGAAACTCTTTTCCTCGAGGAAGAGGAAGAGGTGGAGGTGGAGAAGTGAGATGTTATGCCTGTGGAAAGACATGGAATATGTCTTGGGAATGTCCCAAGAGAAGGAATATGGGAGCCAGAGGAGCTCACATATTTGAAGCACAACATAAGGGGATGGAGACGAAGATGGAAGCAGAAGCAACAAAGGAAGGAACATCACTCATGATGAGGAAGGTTCTCTTGAAACTAGAGAAAGAGGTGGAAGAGCCAGTTCAGAGGAAAAATATGTTTAGGACTGCTTGCAAGACCAAGGACAGGGTATGCAAGATGATAATTGACAGTGGGAGCACTGATAATTTAGTATCCATAGAGATGGTGGAGAAGTTGGGGTTGGAGACAACTGCACATATGAACCCATACAAGGTATCGTGGCTGCAGAAGGGACACCAAGTAATGGTAAGTCAACAATGTCAGGTTGAATTTAAGATTGGTGGGTATAGAGATGAAATTCAGTGTGATGTCATACCCATGGATGCTTGTCATGTATTGTTGGGAAGACCATGGAAATATGACAGGAAGGTCAAACATGATGGGAGGAAGAACACTTACACCCTTGAAAGGAATGGTCGTACACATATGTTGTTTCCAATAAGAGAGAGACGAACCGGAGATGAGGCTAGTTTAAGCACACTTCTCATGAGTGAGAAGGAACCTTTGGAGGAGGAAGGAAATCCCCAGTATTGTAATATGAGGATAGGAGAGATTCATATGTCTCTCGAAATGAATTTTACAGATGCTCATGTTTGTGAGGAAGTGATGCAGAAGAAATCCGAGGAAGAGGCTAAAGAACCTGAGGTTTTTGAAACTAACAACTTCTGTGTGATAGCAGGTGCAACAGAGAGATGGCCATTAGAGACTGTCAAAAGGGAGGAGAATGGACAGAAGTCAATTTTTGTTCACAAGGAAGAAAATGGAGAGAAAACCCTCATAGTGGTGAACCAGAGAAATGTCGCAGAGGAGTATTTAGATTCTGTACTCACTCAGTGGGAGAAGAAAATAGAGATGCTGGAAAAATGGTTAAACCACTCAAAGGTAGGAGAAGATTACCAAGGGGAGGCAGTTATGAAAGATAGCAAGGAGAACCTTCAGGAAAGACAGAGTCCTGAATAAATAAGCTAGAAGGAGAAGCAACCAGTGGGTAGCAACAACATAAACCTGCAACGAGTTGATTACCAAGGGGGTGAGAAAGAGTTGTAGAAAATGAACCCGCTAGAGGATAAGTTGGGAAACGAAATCATGAAGTTGAGAGGGTTGATGTAAAGGTCAGCCAAGGAGACCAGAGAAGAATGTAGTGATAAAGTAGGTGAATCTCTACATAGCAAGGTTTGGAAACAAGGAGAAAATCCTGCAATAGTAGGGGAACAACCACATCAAGAACAAGGGAAAGAGACAAGGAGACAGTTCCAAATTAAGGTTTGGGACCCAGGGGGACTTCAATTGTAGCAGCAACAAGGCCATGAGAAGGAGCTCATGTTTTTCATAGCTGAGGAGTATGATGCAGGAGCATCGCCATCATTTTTGAAGAGGCTAAGTGAAGGACATCTCAACACCCAACGCGCGTTTCAAATCAGTTTTAAATTTCAGAGGAGGTCGCATCATCTTAAATTTTTGAAAACATTGTAATTTAATGCCCTTTTAAATATTTTGAGGCAAGAGCCATGTATGCACTCCAGATATTTGAAATCATCTTAACTATCTATAGGATTGTACAGATATGGAGCATCAAATCATATATGAATGTAAATGTCATTTATTGTAATAGGACTAAGTAGGTGAATGTATTAATTGTGACATGATAGCACTAAGGTAAGTTGGAGGGAAGGCTCAAGATGCCCCTTGTTGTATAAATATATGTATTGCATGCCCAAATGAGGCTGATGAACTTTATTGTAGAGGTTGAATGTTATTGAGAGAGTTTTTGAAGCTTATGAGGAGTTGCTGAGAACTGTATGAGTCCATGTACATATTTACTGAATGAATACAAGCAGAGAGGTTCGATTCCAATTGTATCGTGCTGTGTTCATATGAGTTATTGGAGTACATGTGATATTTCTTTATGTTCTCTGTGTGTTATTTGTTTTATGTATATTTTATGCATGAATCTGTTTTTTTTCATGGTTAAGTGTGGAAACCTTTGATGTTTATGTAAGTTTCATTTGTTTTCTCTTCTGAGATTCCTGGTGCAATGAGTGCACAGTGCCCGCAAGGAGTGCGTAGGCCGAGTCGAGTTAGACTCAGAAGCTCAGGAGAGATAACGTGAACTCACAGTGGAAGTGTAAGAAGTGCATAGTCGTTAGTTGAAGTGCAGAGAGTGCATGGTTGCTCAGAGGAGAACAAAGGTTTGAGAAAACCCATGCAAGGTGTGTAGTGGGCCTACACTTAGTTTAAGTGTTGGAGAAGTCCCATAGGAGAATTTTCAGAGAGGCAAGGAGTGCGCTTGAGGTCCCTAAACCTCGGAGGAACCAGGCTTAGGAAGGGGATAACGAAACCACAAGACGTCGAAGGCCCGAAGGCCAAAGTGTCATTGACCGTTGATAAGTAAGGAGACATGTGGAGGACATATATCAACTCCACTAGTTCATAGTTCTGAGGATTGTGAAGTTTTGGAAGGGAGACTCCTCGGAGCCCGAGATCCCAAAATAACATCTAGGTCGTTGGGAAGACCATGGAAATATGACAAGAAGGTCAAACATGATGGGAGGAAGAACACTTACACCCTTGAAAGGAATGGTCGTACACATATGTTGTTGTCAATAAGAGAGATACGAACTAGAGACGAGGCTAGTTCAAGCACACTTCTCATGAGTTGAGAAGGAACCTTTGGAGGAGGAAGGAAATCCCCAGTATTGTAATATGAGGATAGGAGAGATTTGTATGTATCTTGAAATGAATTTTATAGATGCTCATGTTTGTGAGGAAGTGATGCACAAGAAATCTGAGGAAGAGGCTAAAGAACCCGAGGTTTTTGAAACTAACAGCTTGTGTGCGATAACATGTGTAGGAGAGAGATGGTCATTGGAGACTATCAAAATGGAGGAAAATGGACAGAAGTCAAGTTTTGTTCACAAGGAAGAAAAGGGAGAGAAAACCTGCATAGTGGTGAACCAGAGAAATGTCGTTGAGGAGTATTCAGATTCAATACTCACTCAGTGGGAGAAGGAAATAGAGATGATGGAAAAATGGTTAAACCACTTGAAGGTAGGAGAAGATTACCAGGGGGAGGCAGTTATGAAAGATAGCAAGGAGAACCTTCAGGAAAGACAGAGTCCTGAAGAAATAAGTGGCAAGGAGAAGCAACTAGTGGGTAGCAACAACAGAAACCTGCAACGAGTTGATTACCAGGGGGGTGAGAAAGAGTTGCAGAAAAAGAACCCGCCAGAGGATAAGTTGGGCAAGGAGATCATGAAGTTGAGAGGGTTGATGTAAAGGTCAACCAAGGAGACCAGAGAAGAATGCAGTGATAAAGTAGGTGAATCTCTACAGAGCAAGGTTTGGAAACAAGGAGAAAATTCTGCAATGGTAGGGGAACAACCACATCAAGAACAAGGGAAAGAGACAAGGAGACAGTTCCAAATTAAGGTTTGGGACCCAGGGGGACTTCAAATGTAGCAGTAACAGGGCCATGAGTAGGAGCTTATGTTTTTCTTAGTTGAGGAGTATGATGCAGGAGCATCGCCATCATTTTTGAAGAGGCTGAGTGAAGGACAACTCAACACCCAACACACGTTTCAAATCAGTTTTAAATTCCAGAGGAGGTCGCATCATCTTAAATATTTGAAAACATTGTAATTTAATGCCCTTTTAAACATTTTGAGGCAAGAGCCATGTATGCACTCTAGATATTTGAAATCATCTTAACTATCTGTAGGATTGTACAGATATGGAGCATCAACTCATATATGAATGTAAATTCCATTTATTGTAATAGGGATAAGTAGGTAAATGTCTTAACTGTGACATGATAGCACTAATGTAAGTTGGAGCAAAGGCTCGAGAAGACCCTCGTTGTATAAATATATGTATTGCATGCCCAAATGAGGCTATTGAATGTTATTGTAGAGGTTGAATGTTATTGAGAGAGTTGTTGAAGCTTATGAGGAGTTGTAGAGAACTGTATGTGTCCATGTACATATTTACTGAATGAACACATGCAGAGAGGTTTGATTCCAATTGTATGGTGTTGTATTCATCTGAGTTATTGGAGTACATGTGATATTTCTTTATGTTCTCTGTGTGTTATTTGTTTTATGTATCTTTTATGCATGAATCTGTTTTTTTTTCATGGTTAAGTGTGGAAACATTTGATGTTTCTATAAGTTTCATTTGTTTTCTCTTCTGAGATTCCCGGTGCAAGGAGTGCACAGTGCCCGCAAGGAGTGACTAGGTCGAGTCGAGATAGACTCAAAAGCTCAGGAGAGATAACGTGAACTTACAATGGAAGTGCAAGAAGTGCACAACCGTTAGTTGAAGTGCAGAGAGTGCATGGTTGCTCAAAGGAGAGCAAAGGTTTGAGAAGACCCATGCAAGGTGTGTAGTGGGCCTACACTTAGTTTAAGTGTTGGAGAAGTCCCAGATGAGAAGTTTCAGAGACACAAAGAGTGCGCCCGAGGTCCCTAAACCTTGGAGGAACGAGGCTCAAGAAGGGGATAACAAGACCCACAAGACGTTGAAGGCTTTTACACATTATTTTCGTCATCCCTATGATCGTTAATGATGTAAACCTATATGTTTCCTTCAAAGGGGTCAGTGGCCTGAATTCCTAAAGAAAGAAGGGAAAAGAACTTTTCTTGAGAGAAGAAGTTGTGTTTTCCTCTATAAAAACCCTATTAAAGAGGATTTCCGCAGGTTGATCTATACACAGGGTGCAAAAATGCCTGATTTTCGCAGGTTGTACTAAAGCCAATCTGCACTATGTCTAGGGTGAGAAAATTGTACGTGGGGAAAATGAGCATCTTCTTGATGCTTCTAGAAGGAGAATCTTCTATGGTGAGGTGGCTTCCGAATGGTTTGGATCTTACTCGCTTTCATGATTTAGTGGGATCATCCAAACCTCCTCACCTTATTCTCTTCAGCTTATAAAAGGAGAGGAGCTCTCATGGAAATGGTTAGAAGTTGTTTTGGCTTGAGATTGTTAGCTTGGTTAGAGTGGCTTTGAGCTTTGCTTTGCCAAGATAGATTGTGAGTAGCTATAAGATCCATGGTCTTGGAATCCTTGGAACAAGAAGTGCATGGGAAGCAAGGACCGTTGGAAGGAACCTGACGACATCAAGGTATCTGGTTGTATCTTTCTTCTAATACAGATATACTTTTCTTTCCTATATGAATGTTATTTTTCCATATTGTATGATTCCTTGATAACGTACATAGTTTCATATCAAATAGACTATGTTATTCTTGTCTTCGTTGGATTGTGTTTATTTGTAGATATTTCTCCATAATCCTCGCGGTGGAGCTTGGATTGCATTGGTGAAGTCGGATCTTGGGTATTAAAAAGGTATGTTCTAGATCTGTTTCTTATTTGATAATTGAAATCTAAGGAAAGAGTAGTGTATTGTTTTGTTTTGTTCTAGTTTCGTAGTGAAGCTAGGGGGATTGATTTGTGTCTGCACTTAACAATTAGCCTGATAAAAAAGGCCGAAGTGTCATTGGTCGTTGATCAGTAGGGAGACACGTGGAGGGCTGATATCAAATCCACTAGTTCGAAGTTCAGAGGGTTGTGAAGTTTTGGAAGGGAGACTCCTCGGAGCCTCGTATGTCGAAATAACATATGGGCCATTGGAGGTTAGGGACGCGCGGCATTAGATTATGCACTTTGGAGTTTGGCACTTCGGAGGATAAGAGGTGTAAGGTGTTGGAGCGGGTATAACGGTAGAAGCTCGGACTGTCAAAGTTGTATCAGGATTGTTGATTGTGCGTGAGGATTAGAACCATCGATCCCACCGGGGATTCGGTGCTTCACGGAGATGTTGTTTGGGAGGATTGTGTGTTGTGTTTGTTGAAGCCCCCGGAGCACGAAAGCTCCGAAGTCTTGAATTAGGCGAAGTTATGGGAGTTAGCCCTCAGTTTCGATCCCGAGGTCATGTGGAGGTAGCGCTCACCAGTAGGAGCCTCCCAAAGAGCCATTTTGGCCCGAAATTGGAGAAAAAGGCACGTGGATAGCTAAAGAAAAGGCCCAGTGGGACCTTGTGATATGATCCAACTCCTATTATAAGAAGATCCTTAGACTAGGAGGTCTGTGGACCCCAATTGAGGGTGGGGGTCTGCGTCAAATAATCTCTAAGAACTAATCTATGAGGACTTCTAAGAGTTGCTAGATATGAATTGACAACTATGGCTAAAGTATTCAGAGTAAGAAAGGCACTTCTATTATTAGTGTGCGTAGTGGAAGCATGGTATAGGTACAAATAATTCAAGAAATAGAATAATAAAGGTTATTCACTTAAAAGTGACAATGGAGAACTATATCATTCCGATAGAAGTAGATTGGTTTGGAGTGGACAGAACAAGGCTTCATGAGGAATTACTCAATGAAGTGAAGAGAAACATTCAAAAATTGAACAAGGCCAATAAGACATATTGGCTGAAAATTGCAAGGTGGTCGAGTGGGACTTGGTTGAAAATATTCAAGTCAAAGAACAACAATGCACAGGGCTGTAGGGATCTAGAAGGATTCAAGGGCAGATACATGGAGCACATGAAGCTAAAATAGATATGCACTAGAGTGCATAATGGAAGTGATGCATGACGTCAATAATGAAGCTAAACTGCATATGCATTGGTAGGCATGCTAACGGTGAATGCTTGGTGCACATTTATGTGCATTAATATATATGGACATGTTTGGATATGCATGTGGCATGTTTATAGACTAAGAGTAGTCTATAGTTAGGTATGTGAAATGTTGATGTTATGATAATTGAATACGACTAATGATGGATTATGTAGTGAGGAAAAATGATATAGCATGGTTGAAGATGTTGATGATGTTGTTGCCACATATGACTGCCAACTGTATGAAAACAAATGAGGATGGTAAGAATGTTGATCAAGAGGTCAATGAAGGGAGCTTGAAAGCTTCTATAAAATACCAACTGATCAGGTAGCATAAAGTAATGCAATACAAGCCATGCAATTATGCATTTGGGTTTCTTATGATGCATAAATGTTGAAGGGAACCGAGGTAAGAGTTCCCTCAATTGAAATTCAATATTTGAGTTGAGTTCAATATTTGAATGGATGTGTAAAGTTAGAGGAACTTGAGTATATAAATGTTGTTTGATGCTTGAATGCATTTATATATCATTTAGTGGTATGCTATGTTGGTTATGAGATCATAACCAGGTCAAGTTAGGAGACATTCTCCTGCTATGGAAATGGATGCCAACAAAGCTAACCATGTGTGAGGCCATGTCATGGTTGGATACAGAAAGGGATATAATGCCATAGAAGTGCTCAATGGTCTTCCCCTATATAATCGATGTTTGGACTACCAACTCTTTTCTAAAACTAAATAACACTAGGGGATTATGCTTATAGTGTTGTGTATGGGTTGAAGAAGAGGATATCCAAATGATCGAACCATTAAATTGGGAAGAGTTTGGATGATGTGTTGAGGTGATGGCTATACCTTCCAACTCACCATGGTGGAATACATGATATAGATATGTGGTATTCTGAAATCAATGCAAGGATGCATTGCATAAATGTGGCTATGGGTATTGATCAATGCAAGGATGCATTGCATAAATGTGGCTATGGGTATTGGCACATTGGTTTATTTATTGGTAATGTTTGATTGCATTATGAAAAGCTTGGATGTTGATAATACATGTGTAAGGAATGATAGTTTATCCCATTTACATGATTAACATATATATGTAAGGATCGAATTGGTAGGTGGTATTACCTCGGTGATCACTTCTGTGAGCCATTAAATGTTGTGATAAAAGGATAATGTGCTTTAATATTGACAATTTGTTTGGTTGAATGAAGTTGAGAAAGATTGTAGGTGGAATGGTCCTGGATATGGCAATGGTGTAAGCCCATAAGAAAGACCGATACTTGTTGTTGCAAGAGCCAAACATTATGAGAAGGAATCTCATGTCGTGAGAAATTTTACTCTTATGAAACAAATTTGAATTAATAAGTGAAATTGCTATAATGATATCCTCATGATGATTGTATGTGTGTACATATGAGATAATGGCTATTAAAGTTGGAAATCCCAAGAAGAGGGTTATTTTTAGGACATTGGAACCCTATGATTTCCACAAAGCCATGCATCACTAGTAGATGTTAACTGCAGTTGACACTCTCCTTGCATGAAAGCCTTGGCGTAGATCGACACTGGTGGGACTCAGGCAACAATGAAGGGATCCTCGAGTCCGGAGGGTGAGTATAAGCAAGAAGAGGAAACTAAAAAATGCATATGGCATGGTGGCTAGAATAATGAGGGTGTGTTGGAAAAGACAATGAGTTGAATTCTTTTCCATGGAAGCTTTGTGAAATAATAATAGATCCATAACAAAGTATTAGTTTATGACTCTAAACTTATTTTGAAATACATTTTTATATTTTGAGCGAGGACTCCGTGAAAATATAAGGATTTTTATATGATAATGGCTCTAACATGTATGTTTTCATGATGGTTATATAGGAACAACTGAATAATGAAAACATGAATCGTATTTAGGAAAGAAAAGCAACCATATGTTCAGAGCCAAGGATGCTAACGGAACGAAAGTAAAGTTCAAGTGGGATTTGTTGCAACTGACAGCCAGCCAAGCATACGTGCCAAGATCTGTAACCATTTGAAGGTTTGGAGATTCCATTATCACAGCTTGGAGTTCCCGAGCCATAGCCTCAGAGTTCATGTTTGACCTCGTTGAAGCCCTAGAGGGAAGTGGTACAACCTAAGGAACTACGATGCAAAGAAGGTCTCCTGGGTTGTGTAGGTTGAGGGGAATGAGAGCTCATTGAAGGAACCTGCTGTAACCCACAAACGTGAAGTTGCCTGAATGGGAACTTTAACCAAGATTCTAAGTCATCCTAGCCACCAGGTGGGAGCCCTAGAGGGAAGGCAACTCAGACTGTGCAGTGCATTAATTTCCCTTGTGATGTGCAAATGAGGAGAAAGAGAGATTTACATTATCGAATCCACCAAAGACAAAACCCTGAAATCATTATGTATGGCTCTAGGCCGAAGTGCCTATGTATATGTGTTTTTGAGCGTGAGTGCCTATGTATATATGTTTTGGGCCAGAGTGCATGTGTATATATGTTTTGGGTTGGAGAGCCTATATGTTGACTAAAGGTTGTAGAGCCTAGCATTATGATATGTATGTACACCTATATGGTGTTGTGCATCGAGGACAATGCACAATAAGGAGGGGATGTAATATCCTAGTTTTAACTCCCCACAAATTATAATGTAATTTTGTAAATGCAATTTAGGTTGGTAAGCCAATATTCATTGGGTCAAAGAGTTTGTATGGAATAATATGGCCGAGGGCTAAACTATGTATTTTGTACATCAAAATAATTAATGAAAAATAATAATCGTTAGCTGTAATACAAGAGGGATGATAATGATGAGGGGTTATGATTCAACAAGAGAGAGGGGGCTGCCTAAGGAAAATCCATGACATTAACCTGATTTAATGTGTCATTACCATCTAATCCTCTGTTTGACTTATTATATGCTCAACCATTGATTTCATGTAGGAGGTTGGGCGAGGGAGTCAACTCACTTAGTTATGACAACATGGTTCGACTACAAGCAAGCATGGGGGAAGTGCGAGAGTCAAACAATCCTTTGAGAAAGAGTGAGAGTCAAGAAAGCAGGGGAGAAGAAGGAAATTCAAGTAGAAGAGGGGACCATTTTTTACATGCTATTTTTGGAGAGAAAGAGGGTAGTTGGGTGGTAAGAAGAGCACCAACCATGTTGTGCTTGGAGGATAACCATTATTGGGTTGTGCTTATGTTGAAATTGTGGCATGTGTGCCTATATGCCTAAGGTACATTTTCCCATGAGGAAATTGCTCAAAAGTCTTGAGAAGGCTATTGTGAGCACTGCTGGAGTTGTTGAGAGTTCATGGAGTCCCCTACCGTGAGATTCCTAGCCAACCAAATGTACTATCCCAGCCAAGCGGAAGTACTTATGGACTACGCAGGTATAATGGGTCTCATTCTTTGGGTTGTGCAGGTGAAGGGGATGAGAGCTTGTGGATTGGAATTGTTCTAGGAGTAGAACCTAGGTTTGCCATGAATGTGGAGAGAGCGGTTCACAGGCCAACTACCAGACTGGCGTCTTCAACTCAGGGTGGCTTTCTATTAGAAAAGAACCACGCAGCCAGTCAAGCGCCTAGTTTAGTCACAGTATGATCACAGGTTCTCCAGTGCCACCAACTCGACTCCAATCGATACTCCGCTTCTGAGTGAATGAAGAAGAGAGGGTGGTTGAAACCATGCCTCACCCATTAATTGGTAAGGTATGGATTGTCCCTACAGAAGCCCCATTCAGATGGTCCTCCTTTGTACCGTTTTCCCACGTATTAAGGCCGATGTCCCTCACTCACCGTGGAAGTCTACACACGCTTAATTCGTTTAAGGGCTCAACTACCTCTTTAGCATGAGCCATGCGAAAGTTAAGGTGATGATGACGAGGAGTGCAGCCGATTTGATTGAGGAGACGCCCATCCGAAGTTCCAAGACTCCGTTGGGCAAATGTTTTAGAGTATATACTTAGTTTCGATCTTTCAAAGGATCGAGGCTTGCTGCAGCTCCCGGGTTGTAAAGATTTAATGAAGCACCGACACCGGTTATGTATGAACTTTTGAGACTCTTGCCCTACAACGCTACTTTATTTTACCGCCTTTTGTTTAAACTGTGTTAGAGCAACTCGTAATTGGAGAATCTTAGTCGACCAGAGTCGCTTACAGATGATGTTGTAATGATCACCGTGAATGGTCGTGGCCGCTCTCTAATCGCCTTGTATTTTCCCGTTGGGCTTATGACTTGAATTCAGCATCCACCAAGTCCCTTTCAGCTGAGACCCTAAACTACGACCTTCAGATTCTCCGTGAGTCTTTCTTCAGAACCGCCAAAGCCCGCTACAAAAGTTGTTTGTTTCACCTTTTCTTATCAAAGTCTTCCACCCACTACCTTAACCATCCACCATCGGGTTGGATCAAGACCTCCTTGTCCCACACATGCGTAATCTACCCCCTAAGTTAGAGTAATATTTCCTCGAGTATTTATCCCCACTCGATCACCCCTTTTAAACAAATCGGGACATTAAAATGATGGGTGTCGCCTCGCCCCAAGAAGCAATCCGTAGAGTGACTTCAACGCTTAACATTTCCTCATTGTCGGGACGGTTGGCACCTTTCCCTTGATCGGAACGACATCGAGCCTGACTGAAGGTGCATCGGGTATCGGAGCCTTTGAAGATTGCTAATGCACCTGGCGACTCCATTGTGATGACCTTAATCGAGCCAACCTTTCTTAGTTGTGGCTTCCAGAGGCACACGGCCTGCCACATCCAATAACCGCCTCTTAGCTACACCTCGTAATCGATCCCGAGGTGGTTCTCGTGGAGAGGAAAGGCTCCCCCGGAAGAAGCTTCCACCGGAAATAGGTAATCGGCCATTTTCTCCCTGTAAGAACCCTCTTTTCTCCTCCTCGGGCTTGATAGACTCCTTCGTGGCGGCTTCCGCTCTCGACTCTTGGGGAGTGTTCCTCACGAAGTTTTCTCCTCGGTTCGGGACTAGAGGGATAGAAATCCTCTTGTCACTCCTTTATCGGGCGAAGACCCGCGGACTCTGTATCACCCTACCTTTACTACTCCTCAAGAAAGAGAAGCACCACGACCGGGATCTCAAGTAGGACTTCTCCTTAAATCCCCCTTGTTTCCCACTCCACTTCGAAGACTCATTCCTAAATTCCTTTAACTCCTTCTCCTCTAAATTCTCCTCTACCTAATATCCCTATGGTTTAACTCTCCAATAATGACCTTATAGTTGGGGTTTCAGATATGCTCCCCTTAGTTCTACCCCCATCCTATGAATCCTCTCCCTGGAGACTACTTGAAATATATAAGTTCATCAAGAAATCGGGTTATTAATTCTGGTCAGCTTACGCCATGACAACCCTCAACATTAAAATGAAGATGTCCGATGAGAGTCTTCATCCGAGCCCGATGGTGGGAAGAAAGGCAATGGTTGGCCCCTGGATCTATTGTTGCGATTGAAGCTCTAGATAGTGCTTTCCCAAGGCAAAGGGGGGAGATAGGAAGGATTTCATGTATTACATGACAGTCTTCGGTCTTTGAAGAAGATGGATGGAGAATATCTCGACTCCAAAGATCTCAATAAGATGTATACAAAATCCCTCACGAGATAAAAGCCTTCAAGCCCTCACTAAGATTTATTACGCTTAGTGCGCTTGGGCCCCTCTGACTTCCGCCTGCTATTGAGAGAGAAAGAAGAGTCACCTCCTTAGCTCAAATGCAAGATGTGCCACGTATGGAATCCAATGTATTAGCAACAGATAGACTGAGAAACAAGGCCGACGCGGCTACAAAAGAAAGGGAAGATCCAAGTCTCAACTTCGGGCCTCTTACCTGCCCCCACCTCAAGTGGATGAGTCAATTAAAATTGTGAAGTCTCTGCCTCCAGATGGAGAGAATGAAGGTGGAGGGGAGGCAAGAATACAAGGGCCCTCAAAACGACAAAAACAAAGGAGGTTTCAAGAGGTCAAACAATTGCTCTCCGGGACCGCGGTAAAAGGAAAGGGAAGAGACAGAGAAGATCAAGATTCAAGCCCCTTTCCAAAACAATTTTTATAACCGAGAAGAAGAAGGGGAAATAGATTAGCTTGATCCCGAAAGATCCATAGCTCGTGAGACACTCCTCCTTTTCCTCATCTCACTCAACTGCCACCGAATGAGGAGTCTCTCATGGACAAATGGGGCTGAATGAATCCAAGCAAGGGGACAAGGCTAGCTATGGGTCGAGAGGCGTGCATAGTACCGAGGTCCGACACCAAAGACAACAACACTCCGATATTCCCCGGAAGCAACCAATTAGAACGAGAAACCCCGCTAATGAAGTAGTATCATATATCACAGAGGTAAGAAGGCCCAACCCCTCTCCCATTGTCCACAATCATGCCCCATAAATAAGAGAGATTCCAAAGCTTGCATCTTTAATTTTGAGGATGAGATTCAAAGATCAGAATCCATGCCCCTCATCGAGGTAATTAAACATGGAGAATTTAAAACGCTTTTCTCAGATTTTACAAACAAGCCTCATGCCTTCCCACCGACTCCATGCTAAACTTCCAAGACGAAAAGCCAACATTTGTCCTGTAGGTCCCATGGTAGAAGATATAGATGATTCATCCTCTCCCTTATACACATACCTAAACATACATAACAAGGCCGCGACAACCGCTGATGGATTCAAGGGCTTGTCACAACCTCATGCTCAAAACTGTTATGGAAGAGTTGAGACTAGAAGTCACCCGAGCCTATCATGACTCCTATTCTTTTGACTCTTGTAGAGTTCGTCTGAGTTATTAAGGACTGGGTTGTGACCTTATTTCAACTACTCCATGAAAAGTGTGGTCATGGATATCAGAGGCCGATGTTACCCCCAAGTTCTGTATGCTATTATCAAGATCTTGATAAAAAAGACTGGGAACCCCCGCAGATGGACCTACATATGCTACTATCCCAGTTGTTTGAGGAGAGCATAGAAGACTATAGGAAGCCCAACTCCGCCTACATAATCGCTGATGAGGCCGACCCTACCAATCATCCCATTTATGCTTTGGACACTGATTTAGGATCCACTTTACTACAACTCACCCATGCCCCCGAGCCTCCTCTTCGACACTCGTAAAGCGTTTCACCGCTCTCCATGAATTTCTTCCCTCCATCAATCTAACTGAAAATGTTCTTGATGGAGCCTCCTCCAGAGAATGTGCTGGAGCTGGAGTGGTTTTGTGTCACCGTCTCAAGAAATCATATCTCCACATACAAATTAGAATTTGAAGCTACCAATAATGTGGCAGAAAGTATGAAGCTCTTATCCCGGGATTAAGAGTCGCAAGGTAAATGGGAATTCAAGAGGTAGCAGCATTCGGAGATTTGAAATGGGTAGTCCAAGATCGGCTTATCGTGCCAAGCATTCTCACTCAGAATTACGTAATGAGGTATGGGGACCTAGTTGACACTTTTCTCAAAGCATTTAACATTTCTTTGATCCCAAGAGAACACAACAACGATTCCTTGATACATCAACAAGCACCTCAGCAATTCCTCTACCACCTAAACTCGGGTATGACGTAGAAGTAAAATATAGGCCTCCATACCGGAAAATGTCAAACATTGGAAGGTGTTTCTGAGGATGATCTTGAGATCAAGAGTTTTCTGGAGACTATTGAAGAATTTTCGGAAATGCATATCAACCAAGATTCCGGGGACCGAGGAAGGGTTTGATGGGGGTAAGTTGCCGAGTAAAATATCAAAGCATGGCATTATTCAGTTGCCTAGAAATCACATACCGAGGGGACTGATCCCATTTATAGATTATTCAAGTGGAAATGATGTGGCAAGAAGGGCAACATTGTGTGATGATGTCAGACACAGACGAAAGTAACATTGGCACACCAAAGGAGCCTAAGTTTGTCAAGCTATCAAGGAGTTTGACCAAGGATAGGGTTGATATACCAAGTCAGCCGAGAGCTTGTCGATGTGTTTGTACGGCCTATTAAGACCTCAAGACTTATGACACATCGGTCATTGAACATAAGATCCCACAGAAAGAAGAGGCTAAGCCGCTCAAGAAAAAAGTCGGTGACCGATAAATCCCATGTTGTCGTCATGGACAAAGAAGTGAAGAAGCTGCTGGGATGCCCAAATCATCATCCCTTTGATATTCAGGGATTGGGTGGCCAATTTGGTCCCTGTGAAGGAAGAAAAGTGGGGGAAATCAGACTCTATGTTGATTTTAGAAACCCGAACAAGAGCTCAAGGAAATATAATTATCCCATGCCCAACATGGAGCACATATACGCGTATTAACATCGGACGATCTAGGATATCCATGATTGATGGTTTTTCTAGCTACAATCAGATATTTGTATTGCTTGAAGATAGAGAGAAGATAACCTTCACCACTCCCTTAAGTAATATTCATGGCACCAAAATGCCTTTGGATTGATGAATGCGGAGCAACATTTCACGGGCCATGGACATAGCCTTCATCTGGGAAAAATATAAGTTTGTGGTAATATGTCCGATGACATCACCGTATTCTCCGTAATCGCATAAGGAGCATTGCCGCCATTTGAAGAGGGTTTTCCCGGCGTCGGTTCGCCTATCTTAAAACCCCAAGAAATCTTTGTTCGCCATGAAGGAAGGGAAGCTATTAGGCCACAGTGTCGCTTAGAGGGAGTAAGGATTGACCCTGTAAGAGGGTAGAAGACTTCAGACCGCCACTTCCCCGTGATATAAGAAGGAGGTTCAAGCCTTTTGGGGAAGATAAATTTTCCGAGGAGATTTGTCTCAAACTTTGCCGAAGTTGAAACACATCACAAATCCATGCCTGAAGGGCCAGCAATGACCTCTCGAACCCAGTGGAATCGCTTGCCCAAATAAAGAGGGGTGTCAGATCAAGCACCCGTGGCTAATCACCGGATTATTCTAAAGACTTCGATTTTTCTTTGCTTCTTTGTGATACGAAGAACAGCCTTGCGTTGCGTAAAACGAAAGCAAGGGCAAGATAACCATCCTTCTACAACAAGGCATTGCGAGATTTAACTCCCAGACGAAATCATGGAGAAGCTGTGCCTATGCCTTGGTGAAAAGCTCAAATCTTTTCGTGAGTCTATGTCTTACACTCAAGATCACCGATATCGCCTTTCTACCAGGAAGGACATTCCCGATACGGTTCTGACATAGACTGGAGGAGAGGTAAATGGATCGGCAAGATCCTAGAATTCGACCCGAGATTGCTTCCACCAAGTTGATACAAAGGAAAGGTTTAGCTAAGCCGCCGGGTTGAATCCAATTGTGAGGCCTTGGGAATTAACTTCATTAACGAACAAGCTGAGTCATCCGAAAAGGATTCTCAGATCATCATACCATTAGCAGCATGCCCCCGGTACAAAGATATCTTGTATTTTCGCAAGAATTTAGGCCTCATGATGGAATGGAAAAGGCATGAGCTTTAAAGCCTGGCTACGATATTGCCTCATTGACCGTGCCTTGTAATCGAAGGACCTCTAGGGTGTTTTTAAGATGCCCGACCCACAAGAATCCCGCAAAGAAATACATTCGATTTCCACGCTGGCTTTGGCGGAGGTCATCATTGAAGACCAATGTTCTCATAAGACTTTGGCCGGTACCACCGCCCACTTTATTCATTGATGTCTGCGGAGAAATTAGAGCTTGCATCAAATGCTTGAAATTCTCGCCAGAGCAGCAGCCAAATCTCTCGCCATTAAAGCCTCAGAGTCTCAACACCCTTCCAATGCTGGGTTGGACTTCATCTGAGAAATTCATCCTCCCTCAAGTGGCCAACACAGATGGATCTTGACCTAACGGATTATTTCACCAAGTGGATAGAAGTCGCCCCCACCGTAGTTTATCACATAAAGTAATTACATCACTCGAGGATATCATAGCCCGATTTGGCTACCCCAGCAGAATCATCACCGATAACGCTGCATATTTCAAATCAACCTTTAATTGCTTTGTGAGCGCTCCGTGATCTCGCTTGTTCACTCCACCCCTACTCATCCCCTCGGAAATGGTTACGGAATCCTCTAACAAAAACTCGACATAAAGATCATCAAAATATTATTAGAGGATAACAAAGAGCCTGGGATTCAAAGTTAAAATTCGCTCCATGGGTCGATCGTCACGCATGAAGAAGCCCTCAGTACCTTGGCCGCTTCAGCCTAGTCTACTCTGAAAGGTAGCTGTTTTCCCACCCGCCTTTGCCTTACCCATGGTGAAGCTCTTCAAGATTATGAGGGAGAACCATATCATATGATCAAAAGAATTCATCAAATAGTGGAAGAGCAGCCAGAGCAGAGAACAAGGAAGGACCTAACCATACCATCAACGTAAGATCAAGCAGAGCTTTGACAGAAGATCGTGAAAATGGAGTTCGAGGTCGGGGACTTGATATTTAAGTGGGACGCACCCGTGATAGATAAAGGCATAACAAGTTCTACGCTTCCTCCTCGATCGAAATCCCTTTAAAATCTCCGAGATTTTCTCCAACAACACCTATGGGTTGAGGGATCTAGAGGGTGAAGAGGTTTTCAAATTTCAATCGAATGGGCATTTTCTGAAAAAATGTTTTATTTGAGCCTTAGACGCCTCCTCCGCTTTGTAAATATTGTCTTTACTTTGATTAGTTTCTTTTTGTATGTTTTCGGCCCAATAAGTAACTCCATATCCAATAGTAAGTAATCAAGCCGCTAGAAGGACTCTTAGAGCATCATGGGATGACTCTATCCCCCATGAGCTCTAATGTTAGCTTACAATTATTGTCTTGGGCCCGGAGATCATTCTGTGTCCGCAGTTGGTTAACGAAGCCCGAAAGCAGCTAGAGAAAAGTCTCGCCTTCTACCCAACTGCTGAGCGGGCAAAGTATGTCATCAATGGCCATGATCCATGTATAGACCAGATCAACAATCGGCAGGTAATCGCAGTTAGCATAATTGCGCCAGGATTAGCGCAATAAATAACACTTATATATTGTCGAGAAGATCTCAGCCGTCCATCCAGAAGGGACACTTGGCAGCGAGTAGAGCCACCTCAGCACCTCGTCCATCGTTTCTCTAACATGCAAAGAGCAGCTCCGTTTTTTCCGATGCGCGAGGTGCCGTGAGAATCCCGGACCCGGGCCCACAAGCATTGCCGATGATCGAGGCCGCCCATCCGGGTAGGGAATATCGGTGCGCACTAGCTCATCAGCCTCCTCAGCCGCGAACTTTAAAGCGCATATCAACTCCCCTACCGCTGAAACACGAGGGTGCGCCGGCGGCGCCCAGCAGAGCCCGGCCCATAGTATCAGCCGAGAGATTTCACCGGCCCATCCGGCTGACACGCAGGGCGCGATAGGGCTCCTCGCCTTCTCACCGCAACTTTGAAGATTGAAGACTAGCTCCTCCCAGCTGCGAGATGTGAGGCGCACCGAAGTTATCTGCAGACCCGCCCACAAGTATTGCCGTAGATGATTGAGGCCGCCCATCCAGGGACACGTGGTGCGCGATTAGCCTCGCTTCGCCAACTTTGAAGATCGAGACTAGCTCTCCCAAAATGCTAGCAAGACGCCGGCGTCAAGGCGCCCGTGACCCCGCCCACAAGTGATTGCCGATGATCGAGGCCTTCCATCCGTAGGGGACACATGGTGCGCCGATAGGGCTCCTACCTCTTCCTCGCAACTTTAAAGATCAAGACTGCCTCCCGTGTTCGGCGACGCGAGGTGTCGAAGCCTTTGAAGATAAGCATACAGTCACATCCCGTGGTCACTTGGGGTGATAGAAAAAACCACGCAGTGCCAGTCAAGGCCTGCCTATCGCTAGAAGGGATCATCATCTGTGTTCTCTAGGTGCCAGTTCAACTTGATCTCCATCCTGATACCTTCTCGAAGTGAATGAAGAAGAGAGAGGGTGGTTGAAACCTCGCCTCACTTATTAATTGCAAGGTATGGATGTCCCGGCAGGAAGCCTGCCCGAGATGGTCCTCTGTACTAATTTTCCCACAGAAGCCATGTCGATGTCCTCGACTCACCAGGGAAGTCTGCGCACGCTAATTCGACATTTAAGGGCTCAACTACCCCTTAGCATGAGCCATGCAAAGTTAAGGTGGCGTATGACAGAGGAGTGCAGGCCAGATTTGATTGAGGAGACGCCCCATCCTGAAAGTCTAAGACGCCTCTGTTGGGCAAATGTTTTAGGAGTATATATACTTAGTTTTGATATTTTTCAAAGGATCGATGGTTGAGCAGAGCTCCCGGTTGTAAATCTTTAATGAAGCACTGATACCCTGGTTATGTATGAACTTTTGAGACTTCTTGTCTTATGAATGCCAGTTTATTTTATGTCTTTGTTAAATTGTGTTAGAGAAACTCGGAATTGGAGGATCCAGTCGAGTTGTAGCCATTACAACATGATGTTGTAATGGATCACTGTAATGGTCGCGCTGTCTCTAATCAGTTCTTGTGATTTTCCTAGCGCTGAGTGGCTTGGAATTGGAGGATCCAGTCAAGTCCCCTTTCAGTTTCTTGAGACCCTGAACCAAGCGGATCTTGCATTCAAAGTCTTTCTTCTGCAAACTGCCAAAAGCCTATTGCCCAAAGTTGTTTGTTCACCTTTCTTATCAAGTCTTCCACCTGATCATCTTTTAATCAACCCACTGGATGAAGTTGGATCAAGACCTCCTTTGTCCCACACATGCTAGACCCAGTCCCCGAGTTAGAGTAATATTTCCTCGAGTCTTTATCCCCATTCGATCACCCCTTTATAAACAAATCGTGACATTAAACTGATGGGTGTCGTGCTCTGCTCCTGCAAGCAATCCAAGAGTGACTTCCGACGCTAACACTTTCTATTGAGAATTGGAATAACAAGCCTATGGTTGGGAGGAACGTCCCATGTATGCAACGATTTGGTTCAACAATTTAAAATATAAGTTTATGTTGTATTATATATGCTTATTCTATTTTGTGTGTGTGTGTGTGTGTGTGTTTATATGTTGTTGCTTTTGCTAATTAGATGCACTAATGTATTTAAATATGTTGTTAGTTGAATGTAAAATTATGGGCCTGCTGCCCCTTGGTTTATTTTATATCCATGGGGTGTTTTTAATTTCACTTTTAGTAGGTTGGGTATGTTACAATTCGGTATCAGAGCAATTTCTATGTTTGCTAGTAATGGGTATGTTACATGTCATAAAGTAGAGCCATGCATACTCTTCTTGTGGTTGTCACAGGATTGGTTAGATATTTCCAATGGCTAGTGGGGAAGGACTCAACTACTCTCAAAATGAGTGCCACAAAGTACATAGTTTCTTTGCCTAGTTTTTCGCTCTATGGGTAGTTATGCCTGACAATACACAAGTGGAGGTCAAGAAAATCTTGGAAGGGAATTAATATGTAATATGTTTATTTGAAGTGAGAGGTAAACAAAGGGGTTCAATGCAAATTGTTCTTTACTTAGTGGCAACCTCTTTGAAGTTAAGGTTCCTAATGCTAGTGTCACCACCCCTGACCACATCAAAGTGGTTGGTGTTGTAGAAATTCCACCACAACGAAGAATCAAGAAATGACAACAATTCTTGGGACTCACCCATGAGTCCACAATGCTACTTTAGTTGGAACTTTGGTTGTCCAACAAGGTGGAAAAAAAATTATTTGGTGTGGCACCTCTTAAGGCCCTAGCTTTGGTATCGTAAGAACCCACAAATTACTTTGGGGTATCAAAGGTATCGAGCTAGACCTAGTTTTTCTTCCAAGTGTCTTAGATCTCTATGGAAAATCAACTCTGGTGCAAGGGAGTTTGCATTGTGAATGGAAATTTGGTTTCCATGGAGATGGTGTTATTGTTGCTATAAGATTCAGACAACACAAATCTCATCTACATTTCCCTCACAACAATATGATACCCCACAACAATATGACATCCACCACACTTCAAATTCAACTAGGCACTATATGAGATAACTAACCAAAGAATCAATTATACAATAGTAATGTGTCTTAAAGGCAAAGGGTGGTTTAGGATGGAGTAAATGTGGAAGGAAATTGTCATTTGTATGGATGCCCACATGTTATTTGGATGAATGGTTAGGATCACATCGTTGGATGACCATGGAGTATACCGTTGTGAGCAATCGATAGGAGAGGGGACATGGAATGATTTGGAAATCCATTGTGAATCTCCCCATGTTTTTGTGTCCATTTCGATCAGACGATGGCAGTGAGGAATCCATGGAGCACAATTAATCCTTTATACGAGTGAGTGGAGCTATGATCAAATGGATATCATAGGAAAAATGAGACCAAAAAAATGGCTTGAAGGGAGATCTATGTGTGGTGGAGACATGGTGTAAGCCGGTGTCTATGAAAAATCCCTCATTCTAGGATCAACCTATGGATTTGGTTTGGAGCATGCTAGTTCCAACACACCAACAAACTTTGATGTCATATACAATGCCATCAATCAAAAAGAGATACAACCTCCCCAATGAGTAGATAATCATGATTAGTGTCAAGAGGTTCCATTCATTGTAGACATTGTTCCAATCGTATATCAATAATTTGAAAAAATGACCTTTATTTAGGGAGGTTGAGCATTCTCAGGGTCACCCTACCATGGATGTTCTAGCATGGACTCGACCCTTGTTTTGCACATGCAACTATAAAATAGGCTACTAAATATTAGTTACTAGTGAAAGAAAACCAACATATGTTTCAAAATTTTCTAACACACACATCAGTTCTAACACATTGCATTTTTACGACGTTCAAATTTTCACGAGGGATTTTATTTAAGGTGAGAAAAATGATTTGATAAATATTAATGATGTAGTTTAGATAAATGATGTTAATTTGGTCAAATTTGATTGTTGAATTTGTCAAAATCTCATAGGTTTGATTGCTTGAATGGGCCTCATCGCTAACCCTGTGCTTTGGTCGAATGGTTCCATCGGTCAAGAATTAACACTTAACGTTATTGACGTCGATATAATAATTCAACGAACAATTCAATTTTGTCAAATTTTATTATTGACTCAATTAATTATTTAAAAGAAAATAATAAATAATAAATATTAATAATATAGTTTACATTGATGATGTGGAAATAACTATTCATTACACTTTTAATTTGGTCAAAATTAATGGTTGATTTCGCAAATTTAGATCATTTTGAAAAAATAATAATGAATAGTATTAATATTGTCGCCACATGCTTTGGAAAAATAGTTCCACCAGTCAAGAGTTAACCCCTAGTATCAAATTTGATTATTCACTCAATTAATTTTGATTATTTAAAAGAAACTAAAAAACAATTAACATTAATAATACAATTTGCATTGATGATGTGGAAATAACTATTCATTAAATTTTTAAGTTAGTCAAAATTAGTGATGTTTTCATAAATGTTGATAATGTTGAAAAAAAATGAATAGTGATTCCGACCGAGACACCGGTTCACAAGTTGAGTAGGTTGTAGGGTGAGCCCTTATATTCTCATCTAGTTGAATTTGGCAATGAAAGAGGATTATTGTTAGTCGAAGAGACCCTCATAACATTTGGCTTTCAAGAAGGAACATAAGTTAAGATACCAGTGGTGCACATTAAAGATGACCCATAGGAATACATTTCAGAGACTGTAATAGAACATGAAGAGTAGTGCACTAGGGATATCATGCCATTTATAGGATTGGAAGAACAACCGCAAGAGACAACTCCTTTTACGCAAGAAGGAACTCCACAATAAACTCATGAGTTGTGAGCATAACAAGAGAGACATCAAGTGTAATGGAGTCTCTGTTGTGATTTCTGGTACCACAACATTTTATGCGACTATACTAGCTTTGATGCTAAATGTAAGATCAAGCTCAAGTTTAAGGTATTCAAATGGTACTTGTTGTTGGGCAACTTATTTGTATAAGTTTTGAACATTAATTATCAATTCGGGAGTCCGTAAACTTCGAGGTGCAAGCACAGGAAATATAGGATCAAAGCTTATTCCAACAAACTAAGAATTAACTTTACTTGAACTATTACAATGTGAAATGAAATTCTAAACTAGCAAAATAACATAATGGAACTAATCTTATCCAATCTAGGCTGCTGCAACTTACAAAGGTATAAACTCTAGTTGTGAGATATCACGCCTTGAATGGCTCACACAACGATATTCTCTTCACTTGTGGAGATTGATGATTGGAAAAGAATGTTCATCACACATTCATTAACTTAAATCAAACAAAAAGAATCTAAGCTAAATTCTTCCAATCTAAGGTCCACAGCTTCAATGGTAGACAAACAGGTTGCAAAGTGTATTTACCTCAACAAGTGAGGGTTCTTTGTAATAAGACTTTGCCGAGTGTGAATTTTAATGACTAAAAGAATATTTACCACACATTCATGAACTCAAATCATATGAAAATATCTAAATGCTAAATTCCTTCAATCTAACTAGCACAGTCTAATTGGTTGACAATCAGATTGTAGAGTGTATTTACCTTCACAGGTGAAGAACTATAGCTATCACAATTTCAATGGTTGAAATGTTGGTTGTAAAGTGTACAATTATTTACAACAATACTCATATAACTGTGAAGTTTAAATGACCCAATAAGAGGTGTCTCTCTGCAATAATACATTGCTTTACTGTGAAGTTTTGTGAAGAAGATTTAAACTCACACATGCATTAATAAATTCCAATGATAAAATTCTAGGCTAGACTTCAATTCAACCAATCAAATGACTATTGTGGTTTCCTACCGGTTGCAAGACAACCTATAGTGTTTCCACAAGACTCAATGGTCCATGGAAGCTTGTAGCTATACTATGAGAAACCTTTTTTAGTTGTCAATGAAGGATAAAATTGATTCTTGACTCTATAACAACAAGATAAAAAGACTTTAATGAAATCCAACCATGGTATATAATGCAACACAAATATAAATCTGATCTAAACTTTTAAATAAAATGACAAAAGGAAATTCTATAAAAGAAAGAAACCACAAATAAATAGAAAACTCACACACTAATTTACACTACTGCCACATGAACCAAACAGGGGGGCCCTACAAGCTAGCACATGTACATAGAGACTAAACACTAAAAGAACTTAGATCACTTTATTAATCAAAAAGTTGTTACAGTGTATAATGCAAAGGTTTTGTGTATAGATTGGGATCCCTTTACAGTGTTGCTTTACTACCTTTATACAAGATGAAATATAACAACCAAGGCATACATTTCTCCCTAGGAGTGATGACACATCAAACAACTTTCTATTTCAACTAGGTTGAGCTCAAAATGAGCAATTTCCTCCCTGATTTGATGGGCAATTCAAATCCATGTGTGAAAAAATGGTCACACATAAAATATGGGTTTTAAATCTTTAGAAAAACCTCCAAATATCTCAAATCACATATGTTCTGGAAAATCTATCCATGTGTTCCCTAATTGGGCATGCTCTACACAAAGCCCATGTTTTAATTTTTCAATATTTATCCTAATCACCTCAAAAATCATGTTGGAATTTATCAGCTTGTTGTAACAACGTGATTTGTTTTCTTCTAAGAGACAGAGTTGACAACACGTTCACTGGGCATTTGTGAGTCGAGTTTCTTGGTTCTAGAGTGAACATGTTTATGCCATGAAGATGTTTATCATGCTCGATGGGTCGATTTCACTTGGATCATGTTGGAAACATGCTAACGACGAAGCAATTATAGGAAGTTAATTTTTCTGGTAAAAACTGGTAAAATTGATTTACAATGCATAAAATTTTATGAAATTTCAAAAATTAAAAATAATTGATAAAATACCTTGGGAAATATTTTATTGATCAAAATAGGTGAAAAATGTAATAAAAGTGGTGGAGGATAAGTTTATTTAGGACGTGATATGGTTTATTAACATGGAAAAATATCATCAAAATTGAGGCCCAACACTCGTGAAACTCAAATGCGATGAAAATATAATTATGAGAAAAGAATCCATGATAGATCCTTGAAGTTGGACACTTAGTTATTAAAGCAAGGAACATGGTTGCGGAAATCCATGAAGTTGGACACTTGGTTGCAGAAGAAGGACACACAACTAAGGGATATGGATGGGGCAAGCCACAAAACAATGGATAACTCATTAATATTGTGCGAGAATCCTTGTTAGTGCTTTTAATATTGTCAAAAAATATTGTTAGTGCTTCTATATTGATTTATTGTTTTGAAACAATATTGTTGTGAATACAATTTTCCTTCAAACATGTCAACAATAAAATGGCGAGATACTCAGAGAAATTAAAACCTAGGAAAAAGACATTACACAATATAGTCATATTTACTTGTATTTTAATATATCTATAAATTCTGAACTGGTCCAAGATTTTCAAACTTCATTTGTCCAATCTCACAGGAAACTTATTTACAACATCTATCTTACAACCGCGACAGGTAATGCCGCTATGCAGACTTGTTTGTTTAAGTGCTTATATAGTTTTTTATGTAAAAGGGGAATACCTTGTGAATATTTTTTTGCTTACTCATCATTAATGTATTAACTATCTACATACACATCATTACTCTTTCTTTTTCCAAAGAATACAGATCATTACTCTCTTTGTATAAAGGGATAATAAAATGTCGATAATTATGAATGCACACAATTTCTTATTATGCTTCTTATCGACAAGAATTAACAAGTGTTGCTCAACAACTTAGTCCCTGCCGTACAAATTTGAAATTGAAAATATAGAAAGGTTATGTGTTTTTATAATTTAGTGTCATATGAAACATGAAGGGTATTAGACACAAAGGACGATGCTTTGGTCCACAATTGTACCCGACTCATATAGATTAATAATTCATTATTAATAGAGTATTTACGTGTTTAAGAGTTGATGAAGCAATTAGGAACCATTTTTAAGCACACAACCACTTTACAAGAATACTATATATTAATATTACAAACTTCGTCTGCAAGCATTGTATTGGATGATGTCCAAGTCAACACTTTGAAAAAGTATTCATATATCAATATGGAATTTGTATTATTTACGTAACTGAGTGCATTATATAGAAGTTGTCATTTGACCGAGTATACACAATCTCTATCTATTTATATCGTTCGTTGCCATTAAAATTTCATTCCTGGACATACATATAATCTCTGACAGACAGAGCTTTAGCTCATCTGAACATTCATTTATTCATCTGCCCTCAGTAAAATATTCGTGATCACCACCATCATTTGATGAAGGGATTAATATTATAAAAGGGCCCTATGCTCTCCTCTTAAGATATAAAGGGCAAAGGGGTGAATCTCGATCGCTATCGTTCGCCACCATGGCTAGAGGAGAGAGACGTTCAAATACATATCATTAAAAACTTACGACTATAAGAAAGAACAAATCAACCCTTGAAGAACTTGTCTAAATATATCTCCCATCTATTGGCAACTTGGAATGGTGGACTTTATGACAAGTACTGGGAAAAACAAAAAAGGTTTGTTTTTTTCATCGATTTAAATAAGACTACTTCCTTTTTATTGTTCTTAGTATTGGGCTTGTTGAAGATCGTTGACTTATTGCTTGATGCCTTTGCCTTCTTCTGTCATTTCTTGGCAGCATCGCTTACTTCTGTCATTGCCTGGCAGCATCGGTTATGAGAAAGAGTGATATCATGAATACCCCTCCTTATATATTCAATCTTGATGCAGAATAGACACTAGATTACATTTGAGAGTTGGAAGCTCAGGGAGAAAATGAAGAGCGATTGGCTTAATTCTAGTTGTGTTCATCCTTTCCCATTCCTCCTAAGGTTGCTCAAGGAAGAACTAAGGCTGAGTAGTTCCAAGTGGTTGCATTTATTGTGTAGTATTCTACCAGGAAGTTAAAGTTAAAAATTTTGATCTGATGTTAGCAATTCCACTCTTCAATGTTGGCCTCCATGTCGTCTTCTTCTTTAGTAAAAGCAGAACTAACAATTTTCCTGTTGCTCGCCAAGGATGCTAAGGAACCTAAATCTACATAAATTAAGATAATTCAATATTTAAAATAAAATAAAAATTCAACATTTACAATAAAATAAAACAACATAAACAAAGAAATGGCTCTCGACCAAACACATCACAGCTGCATGCAACACAACATACACATGCAACTGAATAAATTAATATCCAACTGGTCGGATGGGAGCATAATTGGCTGCATGGCTACTACGTTGCAGTGCATAGCCCTACCTACAACACCTTCAACTCACTCCAGGAGTCTATTAACTTGTTGCAACTCTACAGGAAACATGTTTTAGATTTTCATTTTTAATATGAAACCCCAAGCTCCCCTCAATAAATCAAGTTTAGGAGTGCAACACTAAAATAAAAACTACGAGTGCAGGGAACTAACGACGGGGGGGAATCTGAGTAGTTGTAATTCAACAAGTAATCAAGATCGATACTTGACGAGGAGATCAAATTTTTTTGAAATGGGCCGCACAACTGGGAGGGAGGAGATTCACTTGCCTGCCATTCTCTTCATCTCCTCGATAGGGTAAACTACGGGTTCTTGTTTTAAAACCCCAAGGGATGCCATCTTTACATAGCAACTTTAATTGATTTTTTCCTAGCCATGGTTGTTTAAGGATATAAAAATTCTACAGGACATTGCAAAAATCAATTTGGTATGTTGTAAGAAAGAACCACCCTCAACAGATTCTCCAACATTAGAGGAAGTGAAAGCAAAGGCATAAGAGAAAGCACCCAAGCCAACACTTCAACTATATACCTTTACTAGAGTAGATAGGTTCAATTGATTCTACATACTTCAGGTGCAGAAGGGTGCTTTGGGAACCAACACACTTTTCTAGGCACTTGGCAAAAGGGTCGGGCACTTGGATATTAAGAGACATGCACACACACTTGGTTGGCCTTCGAACTTTGTATCAAGAGAGATCTATCGGAAGCGGGTTATCAAGCAGGATCTAGATAAAGCGGGGCATAGCTAGAATAAACTAGCATTGCTGAGCACAAAATTTCTTATTGAATAGAACATATAGAATGACCAAGCGAGTTGCTTGTGGAAAGGTAGACCAGATTTGAAGCAACAATGGTTGGACGCTTGTGGAAAGGTAGACCAGATTTGAAGCAACAATGGTTGGACATGTATGAGGGTTTAGATTTGTTCTCTGAGGATAAATTGGGGTTTGAATTGCAGGTTGGCACATAGAGATACTTTGTTGGGGTAGATCCGGAAGCTGAAACTACTACTTGAGAAGGGAACTAGGCTTTAAGTGTTGGATTCCATAGCTCGGTTGACAATGGGGTTCAGTTAACATTCATCCATTTGCCTTCACTAGCCGCCCCTTTCTATTTTTGGGCAATCTTGTATGTCGCCTCTGGTTTGGGTTTTACTCAAAAAATCACCATGAAAAGGAAAGGGCATAACGCATTTGATCTCAACAATTGCTACCCCGAAACTAGTCTTGATCTCAGCAATTGTGATGAGCAATAACATAGAAAGTTCATGTATGGACTCTTGTATCAAGCCATTATACATATCTATTACAGTCACTTGTAAGTGAACAAATAAAAATTATTTCCCACTCATTTTACTTGTATTGAAAATTAGATTTTCATTTACTCCATAAGACATGGTGTAAGCCCCGCTTTAAAATCACAAACAAATGACATGGTACATACCTGCTCAAAAAGGTCCCTCCAGTTACATTATATTTGTTTCTTAAAGAATATTTATAATACACTTGGTAAAAGGATAATCGTAATGTTCACTAGACTTGGGTGGGCTTATGGAGATTGCTTGGGATTTGGTCTGTGGGTTGACAACAATAATTCCATAGCCTTTGGAAACATTGAAGGGTTGCAGAGTTTTTTAAGTACTTTGAAAAGATTAGCATTCATATGCATCTCTCTGTGTACGACGATGAATCTCTCTAGGGTATGGGGAGGTGAATAGATACTAAGAAGGCGGTGAGGCGGTCCATAGATGGTGGTGGGAAGGTCAGCCACAACCATGTTCATTGTCCATTAAGACTTGTCGCCAGACATGGTAAGAGAAAACATAAACATACGAGAAAAATCAAAACACCGGAAGAGAAAATCCCAATAACAAGATCCCCAATTCTATATCTTCCAATCGATTATAAAGAATAGTTTTATTTTTATTAATATATAAAAATAAAATTCTCACTATGTAGAACATTGTATTTGAGAAAACTATATAATCATCAACACCAACTAATACAAAGTCAACACTCAATCAAATGATATAGTCCCTACTTTCCTTTGACAGGGACTAATAAGACAAGTGTTAGGTGGTGTAGAGATGTTAACATGCTTCATTTTAACCATCATTGGTAAACTCACATAAACTCTTGATGTGCTCAAATTGTATTCAATTTTTCATATTCATGATCGGTTTTTTATTTTAAGAATGATTTATGTTAATACATGTCTATAGAGAAAGTATGCCCATTCATTGATATATGATTACACAATTAAATTAGAATAAAAGTAGTAAAGTTGGAATTTACATTAGTTTCAAGCTTGTATCATTAAACAAAATCAATGAGGAATGTATGTTAGGTTTTCCCGTTGACCAGTTTATTTTACGCTCTTAGTGCTTATGTATCATGTTATTAAGGCTAGGAAAGTTTACTATTCAATTTTTTTTGCACATCGCCACCTTAAGTTAGAATCTAGGAAACAAATAAAAATATAATCTTATTATTATTATCTTGACTGAAACATTTCATTTGCTCTCTACACCCTCTTTGACTTCTAAGGAAAGTTGTATGGGTGAAAGAAACATTCTTCATGTGAGAATTTGCATGGAGAAAGAGTGACTTCAATACCCACAATCAAGAAGGATGTGCCATGTGGTCATTGACATCGAAGCTAGAGTCACAATTACTCACCATTAATGGCCACTATTATAGAGAAGGGCACATGCCACAAAACAATAACAAAATCCATCCTTAAACCCTTCACGTGGCTAACATTTTCTCTACGATACGACTTGCATCTTGTTCCATAATGCAACTTGCATGGTCTAAGACCAATCCAACCCAGAGGCTTAACATAATTGAACTTGAGATGGGAGTTGTCAATCTCAATTTTTTTTCTTCAACTAGTGAGACTAGACCTTGCAAGCTTGAATTTCCTAGACAATGATACAACCATGGCTCACACCATTCTCAAGGATTATGTCTAGGCTTAACCAGCCTATTCCCTTCAAAGGGGCCACAACCCAGAACCAAACACAATTTTATTTGGTTTGTGTAGCCTGGTTAAAAAATTATTGTTATTATTGTTATGGTTCAAAAATTCCCATAGTTCCATATATGTCAATACAAAAAAAAATTAGAATTATTGGATTGCCACAATGCCCATGAAATATGTGCTTGACCATATATATTTTTAACACAATCAGGGGAAATTTTCATTGAGAAAAGTTGCATGTAAACATGTAGGAATAACACAAATGATCCAAATTTTTTGACTTCGTACCCCCCTGGGGCTCGGTCTTCCTACAAAATGGGCCCTCTGGATGAAGAGATAAACTATAAAACCGAGAAATTACTATATAGTATTTAACTGAGTAAATTCAAACAAAAAAAAACCCAAGTATACGTATGCAAAAGTTATACATTCAATTAAGAAGACATGGTAGAACCATGTCTACCATAAATAATGTTCATGGAGCCAGGAACACGAGAGTTCAAGTCCAACAGAGGTTGGATATTACCCAGTGAGGAAGCCACATTCGAATTTCCATATGTTGACTTGGGTGGTGATCCATTGCTTGGACGAAGATGAATTTCTTCAAGATGAGACTGCAAAGTTGCACACTCGTCCTAGAGTTGTTGCAGAACCTAACGTTGTTGCACTATGATCTCTAGGATGGCGAGGACTCGATACGATAGACTGTTGAACTGAATTTGGAGTGACTGGACCGTGGTGAGTAGGTCCCCCATCTCATCTGCCAGATTTTCCTTGTGCCCCTTTGGTTTCTTGGTACCACACCTCACCATTAGACCCATCACAACATAAATGAGTCGTAAAAGTCAGATGAAGGCACTAGAGAAATCCCCCAATATAACATCTAACAAATGAAGGTTGATGTGATATGAAATTTTGAGGAAAATAAGGAAAATCCATACATGGGTGGGAGGTGTTGGAATTGGATGACTCATTGAATGCAATAAACCCCTTCAAATATGATTGTGTGTACGACCAGACACATCCATAATGAGAGAAGACCTTCCACACGATTCTGAAAGCTAACATATATGAAGAGAGAAGCATGCGGGCTTGATGAAAACATAGGTGGATGACACAAGGGTTAGATGGTAACATGATGAAATTAACCACCAACATTCATGGATACAAGTACAATTTGATGGAGCCATGACAAGAGAAGACTTCCCACATCCTCCCTGAGTCTAACGAGAGCACACATTATAACTATCCGCAGGCATGAGGGAGATATAACAATACTGGGATGACACGTGGGAAACTCGTGTCCCTATTCTTGGCGTGTGCCCGAGAGTCATGTTCAGTTGAGGTGGAACGATCCCTTTATAACATTTGATTGTGTTGTGATATTTCATGGTATATGATAAATGGAGAGACCCCTGTTGATGCAAATCACCCCACGTTTTTCATTAACTGCTAAGTTGGCTTGTTGGTCGGCCTCTTTATTATTGTGTTTGAGGATGTGAAGGGGTTCCACTCTATGGAATGCCTGAAGTTGAATTTGAATCCTTTGGAAAATAGCTCTGATATGGTCGTCACTAGGCAGAGTCTTTAACGACACATGTCTAAATTTTTTTTTAGAGACTCCGAGGATTGTGACGTTTTGGATGCCATGAGATCTAGCCAAGCATAATCCTTGAAAGAGGGAATAATCCTTTGCTTGATTTTTAGTGGCATGGTCGATTCTCCAAGAGAATATGAGGTATGTCTTTCCTCGAGGATCATAGAGTACCTCGCCCGCACTTGCCACCCTGTGGTTGCCTTCCGAGGCTCCATCAAAGCTGAGGACATGTCGGGGATTAGAGTTTCTTGATTGAATGAATTCCAATGGTGTTAATTAAAGCTGCCAAATTGTTCTGATGTGATTATGAGTAGGAGGGGGGTCTGAAGGGGTAATTGGTGGATTCAATTGGATTCCCAACTATCTAGATTTTGCAGGAGGGGGCCTTTTGACTTATGGAGTTAAGGTGTTCATCTAGGAGTCTAATCACCTTTCCTGCCATAATGGAGGGGAGAGATTTTTATTTGGAAAACAAAGCCCCATTGCACGTAAGTAAGATCTTCCAACAGATGAATTTTGGGAGAGCCAACCAAATTATTTTAAAAATGGGCTTATTTAGGAGGGAGGCACTGTAGGAGAATTACCATCTGTTCAAAATATTGCTTGGAGAAGAAGGCCATTTGACTATTTGGTGCATTCCTTGTAGGGAAACCAACTAAACAACTTTGGAAAAGGGACATTCCAAAAAAACATGTAAGGAAGATTCGTGAAACTCATAACATAACACACACCTGAACAATCCAAAAAATCCTCTTTTACTCAAGTTTTCCCTGGTTACGAGTTTTCCATGTGCCAACGTCCATTAGAAGATGTTTACTTTCAGGAGGCCATCTAGATTTCAAATAGCTTTCCAAAGATTTGAGCGTGGAGGAAGGGTATATTGTGCTAGCATACATTCATATTTTTTCTTGACCGATTAATCTCGAGTTCCCCAACCTTGAGAGTCTTTGTGAGACCTGTGAATGCGGGCACATCTGTGAAGGTGGAGGACTATGACTTGAATTAATTCCAAGAGGTGATCGAGAGGATCTCTGAAAGACCAACTAGACAACCAACCTGAGGACCTGCTCCATTGGGAAATATTATAGAGAGTGACTTTCCTATGTGCTTGAAGCCAAGAGAAGAGAGGAAGAAGAGAAAGGTCACGTTGAAGAGGGATATTTCCCATGATGTTGTTTGACCAAATAGAGATCTTCCTACTGTTCCCTAGGATCCACGTGAGATTGATTTGGAAAAATGGGAGAGATGCCTTCAACAATCGCTAAATATGTGAACCATTTTGCACTTGAGGGATAGAATCAAGACATGTGAGTGTGTCTCCTGACAGACATTTCTGATGAAGAACCCTTTTCCACCATTCATTTTTCCCCAAGACCAATCTCTAGAGAAGCTTAGAACCTAAATATAGGTTGGAGAGGACTATATCTTTTGTTCTGAGGCATATTTTATCTTTTGGAGCTCTGACAATATTCCAATTTACCAAATGAAATATTTTTGTATTTGCCTTCCCTCCTTGCAAGATGAATCTTTGGATTTATTGGGCGATAGAAAGTTTGACATTGGTCAGTGCTAGAAGAGTAGAGAATTGGAATATTAGCAATGTTGATAAGATTGATTTGATTAAGACTACTCTACCTGTGGGGTTAAGCCAATGAGAGCCCCACTTTATGAATTTGGCTCTGATTTTGTCTAGAATATGGAGCCAAGTTGATGATAGGAGAGACTTGAGATAGATTGGGAATCCTAGATATTTAAAATATTGCCACTTGTCCACCAAATGAAGTTGGATAATTCTAGCTATAGTTGTTGATGCCCTCGTATTAATGTTCCAGACATACAATTTATTTTTTCACTTTTTGATTATACCTCTTGAGGCTCTCATAAAACCATCTAGCACTTTTTTTAATATGGTGACAATAATTATAGATGCTCCTCCCAAGAGGAGAGTGTCATCCGCAAACTACGAGTGGTTGATCCTTCGCCCCCCCTACACTATTTTGATCCTTGAAATAGATTTAATGACCCTTTCATTTTCTAACTATATTCTAGGTGCTTCTACCATTAGAATATATAGGAGGGGAGACAAAGGGAATCCTCACCTAAGTCCTCTAGTAGTTTTGAAGAATGGCGTAGGTCTTCCATTCACTAGAGGACTCATCCAGGGATCATTGATGCAAGTCGATATCCAAGAGATGAGTTATTCCCCAAATCCAAACCTTGCTAGGACTACAAAGAGGAAGTTTTGTCTCACAATGTCAAAGGCATTCACCATATTGATTTTGATGACCATTCCCTTTTCCCCTCAGCCCCTACTGGAATGTATCACCTCCTAGACGAATAGGGTATTATCTACCATCTATCTTTTTTCAACGAAGCCACCCTGGTTTGGAGAGATGAGATCGACGAGAAGAGGTTTAAGGTGATTGACGATGATTTTTGAAATGATTTTATAATACACTAGGAAAATAGGTTGAAACCTAGCAAAGAAGGAGGGATTGATTTCTTTGGGAATTAGGTCTAGAAAATTAAAGTTGGTGTTTCCCCCCATTTTGGTGGACATATTGAACCATTCCAAGGAGATATTTCTTTATTATATGCCAACATTTTTTATAGAAGTGTGTCGAGAAGCCATCAGGGCTCGGTGCCTTGTCCATATTCATTTGTTGTATTACTCCCAATACATCTTTTTCTGTCATGGACTTGTTCAACATTGTTTTGTCCTCTGGATTTGTCAGAGAGGATATTGTCCAACATCCTCTCTATCACATCAAGATCATATCCACCATCTTCTTTGTATAGCTTCTCAAAATTTCGTTGTGCTTAGAGTTTTATTTCATCAAAGCATGTTATGGTTATGCCATATTCATTTGTTATCTCATTGAATTTGTTTTTCCAAATCTTATCCTTTGCTTGGTGATGAAAAAATTTGGTGTTCCTGTCTCCATCTTCTAGCCAAAGACTATGGGATTTGATTCGTCATTTCTCTTCTTCAAGTCACAATGATTTTTGGAAACTGTAGAAGGTGTTATGTTCCTCTGCTAAAAGTTCCTGGGTGACTTGCTCATTTTCTAGTTTTCCCCTCACCTCTTCCATTCTCTCTAAGATAACTCCTATTTCATTATCGTAGTGCTCCTTTTTTACTTTGGTCCACTCTTTAAGATCCCTCTTATTTAATTTTAATTTTTTCCCCCAAATGAACGAGGGAGAGCCAAAGATCCAATGGTTCCAGTAGTCAGAAACTAGACAAAAAAATGAGGGGTCTTGAATCCACAAAGGGTTGAATCTAAAGGGAATGGCAAAGATCCTCTAGGTAAGCCAAAGAGAGATAGATAGGCTTGTGATCAGAACAAACCCAAGGAATGATAAGGGAGGAAGACATGGCGAGGTCTTCCAAAAGAGAACCACTTATTATAAAACAATCTAGCCTAGCAACAATATGGCCAGGACCCAACCTCGTATTAGACTAGGTGAATCGACGTTTAGCAGGATTGATATCAACTAGGTCGTGAGTAGACATAAAGTCCTCCATGTTTTCACAAAAGGGGTCATGAACAACATTACCTCCATCTCATTTATATTCAAGGTTGTGTTGAAATCTCCATCTATAATACACTTAGGGGATCTATCCGTTTCTTGAAGGTTTAATAGGGAATTCCAACATGCAAATTTATCCCGGGGAGTGGAGGGCATGTAAATATTAATAAAATATAGAGACATACTTGAGGAAATATGAACAAGGTGCACCTATAACCAATGCAGAGAATATTTCCAACTTTTCAGCCTGAAAACCAACAGGTTCCAAAGAGTGCAAAGACCTCATGAGGTGCCTCTCGAGCTAACCGCCAGACCTTTGCAAGAATTCCAAATGAATTCACTTTCACGAAGGACATCAAAATCCTTCAATTTTGTTTCCTAGAGCATTATGATATGGGGTTTTTCTACTTTTACTAGATATCTGATTAGGATAGCTTACTTCTACTCCCAAGAAATCTGCAGTTCTAGGAAATCGTCTTGATTATTTACTAGTGGTTTTAGGGTTTCCCCCTTTGGGAGGGTTGGGACCGCCTTGATTTCTGGATGCTCTTGATTCTTTCCAGACATGTCCATCTAGTGTGCCCTACTTTCCAAGTTCTTTTTCTCTATTCTCTTCTATTTTGGTTAGACTTTCTCCTGACTCTTTTAATACGGGTGTTTTGAGTGGAATATTGATCTATCTTGTCTATAGATATTTATGCAATCTCCCCCTGCTCAGGATCCACTAGGATTTCTGGACCAGTTTTTGGCGCACGAGGAAGTGAGATAGTGGATTATGGGGGTGGGGAATCTTTAGGAGGGCCTTCTCTATTTGGATCTACACCCCCAAATTATGAGATTTGGGAACTGCTTGATGCTCTTCTATGGGATCTTGTTCCTTGTCAGAAAGGGATTCATATTGATTTTTCTTTCCATTATATATTTTCCTTTCGCGTGGGCAGAGACGGATGGCTCTGAACAAGATATTGGATTGGAGGGAGCTTTAGAGGATGACTACACTTTTTCCTGATTTGGTTGTTGACCCTGCTTTGGAGCTTGTCGTTGTTTCTTGTGTTGTCGTCATTGTTCATTTGCTTATGGAGGAGATTTTTCTAGAGTCTCCTTGGGGTAGTTCTTGGTGAAGTGGCCATACTCATAACAACCCTTGCATTTGAACGAGAGTTGTTCATAGTCTACAAGTTGGAGGTAGGTCAAGTTATCCAGAGTAATCCTAATGACTTTAGAAATCCCTTTCTCTAATTCCACCTCGACACATATTTGAGCACATTTTTGCATACCATCTCTAAGTTCAACTCGATCTATGTATTTTTCGACTGCATTTCCAATGTTGTGTATTGTGTCATCATTCCAACAGTGGAGAAGAAGATAGGGTAAACAAACCCAGACATGGACATCTGAAGGAATATCATTCTCAGGGTAAAATTTAGGTGTCTAGTGATTCAGATAAATATCTCTGGGCCCCATAAAATAAGGGCCAGTTCTGAAAATCAAGTCCCGACCAACTTTTTCCTCAAATAGGATCGCAAAGAAACCCCTACCACAAAAGGAATGGGAGAGCTTTCCTTTGATATGGGGTTCGCAGTTGTTGTCCACCCAAAGAGCCATGGCTTGAGGGGAAGACTAGATACCAGTAAATTGGTCGATTAAAATATTTTCATAAATTGCAGAGCGAGGGTCTTGTAATTATCTTGAACAAGGATGCACATGATTTCATCGATCTTCTTAACAAAACATGAGAGGGTATGCTTGGAGAAATTGGGGAGGGTGACAACCAAAGAAGTGAAAGTGAAGATATCTAGGGAGGGGGAGGGGGAGCCTATGCCCCCTCCAAGGGCCGAAGCTATGAGGACCACAACACAAGCTATGGTTTACAATAGAGGTGACGCTTCAGAGTGCACTTTTAATTACATATTCATGATGAAGATGCTTGACCATATATTCTTACACATGTAGTTTCCCATTTATATGAAAAAATGCCTATGTAATTTCTACCACATATGTTTATAATAGTCATTTACACATGTAACATGTGCTCATTCCCATATATGCCCATAGCTAAAGGGAAATTTCACTATTGAGATTCTAAGGGGTGATTTTTTATATTTTTATTTTTATATGCACATGCATTTGGTAGATTCAATACATGACATCCCTTATCTTTCTTTTGATTTTTTTTTTCTTTAATTTACAACAAATCCCGTCTCAAATCTCAGATACGCTCTCCTCTAAATTATTTGATGCAATGAATAATTCTTATATATATATTTCCACGCATAACAATTTTATCCCAAAAGGAAACTTGTTTGTCAATTTGTGATTTTCTCACCCTTTATTGCCATTTTTCATGTGGAATGCTGGGACATTCATCCCCAAAAGGATATTGGTAATGATTCCATATGATAAAGGGCATGGTCCCTAAGTAGGTACATTCAACAACTTAGTTGATAACCATTATGACCTCCAAGAGTGAGATGAGTGCTCCTATGAGCACAAAGGGTTGTTTGTATTTTCCCATTAGACAAATATGTTGCTAAGTTCTTATTCAATCAAAAGTTTCAATCATGTGTGCTTCTTTATGAGCCTCTATGGATGCATGTGAAATCAACTAACTAATCTATACTTGTTTATTAAATCATTGCATATGGAGCTCCAATGGACAATTTGTACGCAAATTGTTTTTGATTACTAATCCTTGCTAAATATGTTTAGATTAAATTTTAGCTAATCCGTTTCGTCTCTATTTGAAACAGGGATATGGAATTAAGGGGTTTCCAACCATCAAGGTATTTACTCCTCGCAAGTCCCCATTAGACTATCAAGGAGCAAGGGATACAAAACCAATAACAAAATTTTCAATTTAGTGGGTATAAGAAAAAATCTTGATTATCTAATCAAATAAGTAACTTAGATATTTACTTTTAAACTAATGTGAAGCGCTTTGCTTTAAATAATATCTTTTATTAGCTACTCTCTATTTTATGTTATAAAATCAATCATATACCTCTTAGTTTGGACTCTTGGCTAGAGGATTCCCTCTCTCACATGGAGGATAAAAGTTGGTTGTAGAGCATTCACTATACTTATTTGTGGTGTTGCTATTCTGGACATTGTAAAGTATGCACTACAAAGAGTGAAATTATCAAATAAAGTGACAACACGAGGCTTGTATTTTCAAGCTAACGTCATTTCATTATTCATTGCAACCATTAAATATACTAATGTATGTTGTCATCTATTACAAGTATGGACTTGATCTCCTGAAATAGATTTGTGCACAATATAGGAACAATCTTGGCCACTGTGTATCATGTATTTTGCATTTGAATTTGTAACCTTTTGAAGTCAAGTGAATTGAAAATATCAATATGCATGCCCAAACATTATATATGCTTAAGATCATTTGTATATGATCTCGAAGACATATCTACCAGATATTTATTAGCCCCTACCTTCAATAATATATTCGAACTCATCAAACAATAGGGACATCGCCCTTGAAGTGGCACTTGTTTAAAGAAAGAGAATACATCATCCATGTTGTCTAAGGGTTCATCCTCTGAGGTGCAAGGTTTAGAGACAAATCGAGGGGAAAATAACAAGCAAAGATCACAGGTTTGATTCCTGCCAAAAAATTGTTTTTTGTGTTTTTTTCCACTTCAGAAATTAATGTCGCAAGATCAAGCCTCATAGAGGACAACATGAGATCGAATCATGCAAAAACCCCATGGCCATGGCTCTATAGATTTCCCAAGTCATGCCCACAATGAATTCGAACCCTAGCACAATCAACAACATTGACAATAACAACCATAACCGTTTTGACATAATTACCAACATGAGCAACAACTTTAGTGGTATTAACATGAGCGATGTTGCAAAAACCCACTGAAAATGACAATAATTTCAACAAGAGCGGTAAAAGTAACTACAACAATGATTAAATCACTAGTTGTAGCACTCCCCTCAACATTAGTTGTTTCAAGAAACTCCACAAGGCAAGCAACGATACTATTTGGGAGGCCTTACATGTGGTAAATAGGTGAGAGGGAGGCATAAGATTGAATCATTTCAGTTTGTTGAAGTGGCTTGAAAGGTAGAAGCATTTATTTAGTGGAGTTTAATAGGTCACGTTATTTTTGTGTGATGAAGGTGATGGACATGGGTTCCTTGGCCAACTCGAAGGAAAAGATGGTCTAGGGCTTCACCCCTTGGCCAACTGGAAGGAAAAGATGGTTAAGGGCTTCATTCCTTGGTTAACTAGAAGGAGAAGATGGTTCAAGCTTCACCAATGGATGACTGCAAATTGTTACTAAAGCCTTCCAAAAGAAGATAAGGCAAACACCAACTACCAAGATATCGGATGGATGGATAGGATTGCATCTATGGTTATTGAATACATCTGAATGACTATAAACACTCTATAAATCACATCATAACATATGATTCTATAAGGAAAACATCTTATGGCGTAATTAAAATAATATTACTGTTAATTTTATGAGAGTAGTATTAATACTAATAGATTATAGTTAAATGTATATTGTTAATATTATTTAGTATAGTATTAACAATATACTATTTAGTTAAATGTATAGTGAGATATATTTTAAATTCCCATGTTTATGTTCATGTTATGTGTTTTAATTAATTAATGTCACTATGTCTACAATATTGTGTTTTTTAAATTAAAATAATATCATTGCGTCAAGAGGTGCTTTCTACAACCCAATATGAGAGAGATGTGGAATTCCATATGTGCTCAACATGAAGTTGACAAGTGACATTTAAAAAAAACATTTC
>SNQJ01S0004266.1:479727-512692 GCA_010110895.2 Picea sitchensis
TTTGTAGGTAGTGCAAGTATGGTACATGTACATCCATTGAGGTTTGAGAGTTTTCCCAATACACAAAGATTAAGGACACTAGATTGGGGAAAATGTTTTGCAATGAAGGTGATTCATTCTCTAGATAAGAGGTTAGTAGATTTACCTATATTTAATGTTGCAAAGCTTTTTAGTCATCATCTTTATTACAAGGGGACAAATGATAGACTCTCAAAAAAGAATATGGTTTACATGTTTATGTGAAAAAATCAGTCTTGGGGACTTATCTATTGTAGGTACTACTAGATGTTTGGGTTGGATGAATTTATTTATACTATTTATATACCATAGCCCCAAATGTATATGCTTGGAGTATGTGGAGGTGAAATTGAATGTTTTGAAGTATTTTCATGTTTGGTGAGGCTATGGAAAGCTATTCTTGTTATCATAGCTAGTACAACATTATGTGAAAAAGGCTTCTCAAAATTAAACAGAATAAAAATGATGATAAATCGAGGCATTTTTTTGACACACTGGATACATTAATGTTTCTCTCTCTTAGTTCACCTCATATTGTAAATGAGGTAGACTGAAATTGCATTTATGATGTATGGAGACTAATGAGAGCTTGGAAGCCTCTTCCATTGGGAAAATAGTTTCATCTTTCCATTGATGTAAGCTTTGACAATTTTGAATAATGTAAAATTAATGGAAGTGAACTGTGTTTGTTTATTATATTTTTATCTTAAATGTGTTCATTTATGTAAAATGATAATTTTGTGGGTAATGTTAATTTATTGGGTTTTATTGAAATTAAAAAATTTCCCTCTTTTTTGTATCCTAGCATGTATGTGGCTTGCGGGATGAGTTCGTGGTCCAAGAAACCACAACTTGGCGTAGAGCTTACAGGTTATAACAAAAATATTAAGTTACAGATTTGGGCTCTGCCTTCATATTACACAACGGAATTCATAAAGTAAATGGCAAACAATAGGAAATATGTAATTTCATTAAAACTAAGAATAGAGGATTTTATTTCGAATTGGATTACAAATTACAGCCTTACAATCTTGTTAATACATCAACATAAATGTGAATAGATTTCACCATGGTTACATTCGTTGGTTTTGATTGCAGTTGCAGACTTTGGATGGGATGACTTTGCCTTTGAAAATTGGCGCCATACCTCTATGTTCTTCCCCAAATCTGCCTACGTTTCCTCTTTTTTTATTTGTGTCAACCCACGGTATTCACCAACCCTTTCATTTCTTTTGTAAAACTCCTCCTCAGATCTGAAATGATTTTCCTTCTCTCCAAGAACGAGTTGTTACCCAAACCGCCCTTGGCTTCGAATTGTTCTCCTTCTTCTTGATGTTAACGATTTTCCTTTTGGGTGCCAGATCCTTTACCTAACCATGGCTAAGAATCAACACGTGTTACTGCCATCGTGGAATGTCAACAAGCGTTGTAACAACATTTTCGTAGGAGGAAATTCAATTTTCAACGAAATCCATATTCTATAGGAGTTTCAACATGTGTTTCAGCACACGTTTCAACATAATTTTCAGCATACACAAGAGTAGTTGCATGAGTAACAACAGTTCGAATTCATAGAAAACTGATTAAATGGGATGGATCACTAACACAGTCCTTACTCGACATATGCTTAATTTGCAAAATAGAGATATTTTTTGGGTGATGTGGATTGCCCAAGCCTAAGGATGCTCCTGCATCAGATACCCATGGTAAGAAAAACATGAGCTCCATCTCATGTGCGGATCACTGCTGAGGTGGAGAGTTTTTCACGCATGCTAACTGATCTTCAATCACCCATGATGCATCATTTGCCCCTCGATTCTTCCACTTGATTAAATATTCCATCTACTCCTTCCAACGAGTCTTCTTAGCAATTCTTGTAGCAAGAATTTCTTCAATCTGCTCCTCTGCCTTAATTAGTAGATTTTGTTCCCATTCCCCGAGGGTACCTTCATCTACTCTTTTTTCCCCTTCATAAAACTCATAAAGGTCAACAACATTGAATGTACGAGATATGTCAAACTTATCCAGAAGTTCCAGCCGATACTCATTATCAGAGATCTTTTTCAGAATTTTGCATGGACCTATATTCTTGTATTTGAGTATATTTATAGGTGCCTCGAGGAAATCGCTCCTTCCTCAAGTGATCCATGACCAAATCACCCTATCGGAATACCTTATGTCTCCTATGTTCATCTACATTTTTTTTATAACTGTCATTGATGGTCTACAATTTCTTCTTTACATGTTCTTGTAATTCATGCGTATTGTCCATGAAAACATTTGCATCGGCACTCTTCTTGCCTTCCAAATCTGGAAATACAACCAAATATACCACACCTTTTGGCGATCGTCGATAAACAACATGAAATGGAATCTTTCCTGTAGATCTGTTCACTGATTCATTATATGCGAACTCAGCTTGGGATAATGTCAAATCCCATTTACTATGATTCTTTCCGCTTAAACTTCTCAAAAAATTTCCTAGACTCATGTTCACTACTTTTGTATGACCATCTGTTTGAGGATGATATGCAGAACTATATAAAAAAATATGAGCCTAACTTTTTCTATAGTGTCCTCCAAAAATTCCCAAGAAATCTAGTATCACGATCTGAAGTAATACTTCGTGGAAGTCCATGCAATCGAACCACCTCCTTGAGAAAAATGAAGATACCTCACTAGCATCGTTATTCTTCTTACATGCTATGAAGTGTTCCATTTTTTAAAATCTATCCACAACTACCATTGTTGAGTCATGCTTTCTCTTCTTCATAGGTAATCCTAAGACAAAATCCATATTGATATCCTCCCAAGGTTCTTTTGGTACTGGCAATGGAGTATAGAGTTCCGTGTTCTGAATTTTTCCTTTGGGTAGTTGACATATCCTACAACCTTCAACAAACTTTCGAACATCTTTATTAATGTTGGGCCAAGAATATCTCTCTTTCAAAAGGTTGCGGTCTTGTCAATCCCAAAATGTCCTCCTAAACCAACATTATGCAACTCTTTAATGATATTCAGTCGTATGGAACTTCTGGGAATGCACAGCTGTTGGTTTTCAAATAAAAACTCCTCTTCGATATGGTAGTCCAGATACAGTGTTCTATCTAAACTCCAAGGTTCCTTACACACCTTCCAAGTTTCTGTGAAATCTGCATCTTTTTCATACAATGTCTTTAGACAATTCAGACTTACCACTTCTACCGACATGGTATTGAGTAATGTTGTCCTCCGACTTAATGCATCAACTACCTTATTAGACTTCTCAGACATGTGTTTCAGCGCAAAAGAAGAACTTTGCAAGAATTCTACCCATTTAGTATGATTTTGATTCAACTTACCTTGGTTTTTAATGTAGTGCAGAGCTTTGTGATTCGTGAACAAGACACTCCTTCGATAGTAGGTAATGTCATCATTTCTTCAAAGATTGCACAATATCACAAAATTCTTGATCATAAACAGAGTGCTTCTTTCTCGACTCATTCAACTTCTCGCTGAAAAATGCAATGGGTCTACCTTCTTGACTTAGAACTACTCCAATTATTGTTCCACTAGCGTCACAATCAACCTGAAACACTTTATTAAAATCCAGTAATGCTAATACTCGTTGCGTTGTTACCCTTTTCTTCAATTCTTCCAATGACTTCTATGTTGTTGCAACCCACTGAAACACTCCCTTCTTCATACATTTTGTAAGAGGTGCACATATTTGGCTAAAGTTCCTAATGAATTTCCAGTAGAAGCCTGCCAATCAATGGAAGCTCCTCACATCGAATGTGCATCTTGGTGTTGGCCATTTGATAATAGCCTTCACTTTCTTAGGGTCCATTTTAAGCCATGCCTTTGAAACCAAGAAACCCAGGTACACGAATTCTCGCTGCATGAATGTACACTTCTTCAGGTTTATCAATAGTTTTTATTCCTTCAAGCATTGTAGTATTACCCTCACATGCTCAACATGCTCTATTATACTCTTGCTAAAAATCAGTATATCATCCAAATATGCAACCACGAACTTACCCAAAAATGGCTTCAAGACTTCGGTCATCAATCTCATGAATGTGTTGGGTGCATTGGTTAGGCCAAACAACATCACTAATCATTCAAACAATCCATGTTTTGTCTTGAATGCAGTCATCAATTCATCACCTTCTTTGATTCGAATCTGGTGATAGCCACTCTTCAAAACATTTTTTGTAAAATATTATGAACCACTCAAGCAATCCATAAGGTCATCCATTTTGGGTAATGGAAATCGATACTTGATGGTGATCTTGTTTATATCACGTGAATCAATACATGTTCACCATTCCCCTGTTTTATTTGGAGTCAACATTGTTGGTACTACACAAGAACTTAGAATTTCTCTAATCAGTCCTCTATGAAGCAACTCATGCACTTGTCTATTCACCTCTTCACTCTTTGCGAGAGTCATCTTATAAGGTGCTTTATTAGGTAAACTCGATCCGGGCATTAAATTAATTTGATGAGAAATACTTCTCACTGGAGGCAATCCCTTTGGCATATCATTAACAATAATCTCCTTAAATTCATCCATTAATGAATTTATTTCTATAGGTACAATATTTGGCTCCTCTACACTTTTCACTTCTTTCGAAATCACTGCTAAATAGAATGTTGATTTTCTTTCTTCTTGTAAGAACTCTTTAGCAGAACATAGCATGATTCTACTATTACTCATGTTTATATCAACACAATTTCTTGTTGTTGCTACTGTATTCTCCAACATTGGTGTTAATTTATATCGATGTCCATATTTCTTGAACTCATGTGTGTTTTCCTTACCACCATGGTGAACTTGTCGATCAAATAACCATGGTCTTCCCAACAATATGTGGCACACATCCATCTGAATCACGTCACATAACACCTGCTCCTGAAAACTCCCTATTTGAAAACGCAATAAACATTGCTCAGTCACAGTCACATGTTGTCCCTTGTTCAACCAAGAAACATAGTAAGGGTTCAGATGGTTCAACCTCGTCAAGTTCAATTTGTCCATGACTTCAGTGGATACCAAATTCTTTGTACTTCCTCCATCTATAACCAGGTTACAACATTTTTCTTGAACCTTACATTTTGTTTTAAAAACTGTATTTCATTGTTTTCGTTCATTTGCCTCTTTTTATTCAAATTTAAGCAACACTCTCCGGAACAACAAATTCTCACCTTGTTCTTGCTGAGGAAGAGTGACATTTTCCCCAACTACTGAAGCTTCATCAGCCTATGTGACTTGTTTATGTCATTTACCTCTTCTCCCTGAAATTTTCCTTTCTGGAAATTCAGAATTCATGTGTCCATCTACACCATAGTGATAACAAGTAATTACATATCAGCCCTTTCCTCTTCTAAATCCTCTGCCTCTACCAACTCCATTTCCTCCTCTGCCACCTTGACCACTGGCAGATTATTCTTCCCTTTTGTTTCCTTTAGCAGTCCATGTTTTACCTCATCCTTTAGAACCTCTTCCTCTACCTCTAGGCTTTGTTTTCCTCTCAATCTTTTCTTCCACCTTCAAGGAAACTTGATAAGATTCATCAACAGAGTGGAAATAGTGTGTGCACATTTCATCTTGAATTAAATACTTTAACATGTTTACATACCTTGCAACTCGTTTACATGTTTAACATGTTTAACGTGTTTACATACCTTGAGAACATCAACTCTCAGACTACCATCATAACATGGAACCTCAATATTTGCACTACCCATGTTACTAAAAATACAAAATCAATCTAGCCGTTGGGTCTCTTTCATCACCATCCTATTTCTCTTCTACTTCTTCTTCTGGTTCTGGGTATACTTCATCATCTCCACTCCTATGATTTTCCAATTCCTCTATTCTTCGTCCCAAATCTTTCAGTTCTCGATTTCATGTACCCCCTCTTCCTATTCCTCTCCTTCATGGCGACATTCCTCCAAATTGTATGTACCTCACATTAGTTATGTAACCCAACTTGGCTTTCAACACTCTTGTTGAGCAACCACCATGAACATGTACTCTGTATCATGTCTCACAAAAGTAGACCGGCTGCCAATCCCAAAGCATAACTGGGCTCTGATACCAACTGGCGCAGAGCTTACAGGTTATAAAAAATATATTAAGTAACATAGTCGCACTCTACCTTCAGATTACACAGTGGAATTCATAAAGAAAATGACAAACAATAGGAAATTTGTAATTTTACTAAAACTCAGAACAAAGGATTTTATTTCGAACTGGATTACAAATTACAGGCTTACAATCTTGTTGATACCGTAGCATAAATGTGAATCGATTTCACCGTGGCTACATTCATTGGTTTTGATTGCAGTTGCATACTTTGGATGGGAGGACTTTGCCTCTAAACATTGGCACCATACCTCTCTGTTCTTCCCCAAATCTGCCTGTGTTTCCTCTTTTTTTCAATGTGTCAACCCTCAGTATTCACCAACCCTTTCAAAATCGCGCTCATTTATTTTTTAAAACTCCTCCTCGGCTCTGAAATGATTTGCAATCTCTCCAAGAACGAGTTGTTACTCAAACTGCCCTTGGCTTATAACTATTCGCCTTCTTCTTGATGTTGACGGTTTTCCTTTTGGGGGCTAGATCCTTAACCTAATCATGGCTGAGACTCAACACGTGTTACTGCCATAGTGGAAAGTCAACAAGCGTTGTAACAACGTTTTCTTAGGAGGAAATTCAATTTTCAACGAAATCCATATTCTACAGGAGTTTTAGCATGTGTTTCGGCACGATTTTTAGCATAAGTTTTAGCATACACAAGAGTAGTTGCACTAGTTATAGCGGTTCAAATGCATGGCAAACTCATTAAATGGGATGGATCACTAACACAATTCTTATTCGAATTATGCCTAATTTGCAAAATAGAGATATTTTTTGGGTGATACTAGTTGCTTGAGCCCAAGGATGCTCTCACATCACAACCCAAGGGCATTTAAGCCGTCAAAATCACCCAAGGATCACACCTAGCCTAGGCCACACCAACCCTTAACATGGATGGATTTTAGATGTCTTCTCTCGGCTACTGCGAAATTTCGAACCTGGGTCATCTTATCGAATGAAGCCCTTCGAAACCAATCATGCTAACAAAATTTGACAAAATCACAATTTTTTCATTTCAAATTTGGCTAATTTTTTATATACTTTGAGTTGGTCTTTGCTAAACTTGCATTCAAGGTGGCGAAGATATGCTTGAGAACATGAGGATCTTCTACCACAAACTATACTTTGAGTTGGTCTTTGCTAAACTTGCATTTTATATGGCGAAGATATGCTTGAGAACATGAGGATCTTCTACCACAAACACCTCCATGGTTTATTGAAAATAGTTGCGGAAGAACCAAGTTTTTTTTTTTTTTTTAAGTGAGACTTACTAGAATAAATTTACAAGTGTAGAGCAATCATGATTAGAATAAATTTACAAATAGTGGGCATAGATGTCACCCTATACATCCGTCACCAACATCAACAACACTAATTGCAACAAATAAAATGTTAAAAGAGGTACTTGCACAACATTCCTTTCGCCCACTAAAAAATTTAGGTGCAACGATTCGCATGTGGGTGAGGTAACCATCAAAATTAAGCATGCTTTGTAGACACCTTGAGGAGTAAATGAACAATTTACAAATATTTGAATGGAATTTGAGTTGCAATCAAAATATAGATAAATAGTTATTCTAATGGATTTGAAAATATTAGTTTGAAATCTTACTATGCCCTCCATGAAATAAATAAAATTAAGAAAAATATATATTGTTATAAAATTTATCATAAAATTAATGCAACGATCATTTACAATCTTAAATAAAATTAAGAAAAATATATATTGTTATTAAATTTATCATAAAATTTATGCAACGATCATTTACAATCTTGATTAATGTTCAATTAAACTATATTTGACTGAATTCTATTATTAATAGCAGTATTTTTAATAAGTTTAGTGCTGAAATTTGGTGTTCATCCTTGTTAGTCAAATAAAAATTCATGATGTTCCAATATTTTTATTACCCTTCAATTTAAATTCACTTAAATTAATAGCCTGTCACTTTTAGTTTCACAAAAAATATATATATATTGTAAAATTTTTTAAGTAAGAGATAGATAATTGTTTTCAAAGATAAGCCTGAGTGGGCCTAATGGTTAAGAACATGTGTTTCCTCTTAAGAGGTCACAGGTTCAAATCCAGAGTGGGGTAGGGTATGTATACCTTCGTAGACTTTACTAGTCAAATCGTTGGGCGGAGGGAGGTCTCTTGTCCCACAAATAAGGGGGTCTCATACACCAATTTGGTGTACTGGCTTAGACGTGACCTTAAAAATAGATTATTATTATTATTATTAATAGAATCAATGTTAACCTCTTTCTCATATACAATCATTAAGTCTTAGTATACCACCTTTGTATATTTTACATACTAGGATATAGTTGTTATCCTAAGTGTGTTTCTATATTCCTATATTGTCTCCTCCTACCTTATCTCCTGATGAGGTGTCGATGTGAGAACAATTGAGGTGGTTTCATTATTGTATTATATATTTGTATCATTAACATGAATACAATGTTGAGAATTATGGCTTGAGGCCTTTTCCGCCAATCTTCTTGTCCTAATATTCTTATGCTCAATTTCTTCAATTGGTGATCTGAACCTGGGAGCGATAAGTTTCCAATAACTAGTTGATTATGTCACTCCTTCAAAAGGGTCAGTAATAGATCGTTTTACTTGAGCGATTTGCAATTAAAGGTAAATTTGAAGTCTAATAAGCTTGAATCCAAAGTGAATAAAACCTCTTTAGTCTTCCTTATGTGCAATATGTCATGCTTTCTTTTAACATCCTATGCGCGGAAATTCATAGAAAAACAACATAAGAACACAATACACATAATGGATAAGACACTTCACTTGATAACGAAGTTCACCCTTGCAGTGGGCTACCTCTCTGAGTCATGCTCCAAAGGTTGACTGCTTTATTCTTCTCGATGTAATTATGTCTCTCCTTTACAAGTTGTAAGTTCAAAGTCCCTCTTCGGTGACGACAACAAGAGATCGAAATGTGATCAGGAATGTATCAGCTTCAAAATTTCTACTCATGAGGCATCCATGATTCTGACATCGACATCATTCCCACATACTCAATACATAAAAAGATGAAGAATAAAATATGACCCCCATCAACATGGAGCCATCAAAAGCCTTAGATCTGTTGCTCATATCCAAAACATAAATATGTAGCCCACACAAAAGATCTCGAAACCACGAGAATCAAAATTGCTTCATTGGCCACTTGTCATGCAAGTGCCACAATACCCCTGTCACATATAACTGATTGATTTGAAGTGAAAGAAGATAAGAAATAAATAGATAGAAGGAATAAGTTGATCTTGCTGCCTTGCTGCAGCTTCTTTCTGCTCCTTCAGACCTATAACACGCATGCTATGCTGCAACATTTAATGACAAAACAACATAATGAAAATCATGCTTACATTGGCTTCTCTAGAACTTAGCTCGTTGCTTTGAATATCTACTACAAAAATAGACATAATCATTGAATTTTCGTCGCTGAATTACCTAAAAATGATTGTCAAATCGTCTCCATCCGAGTCGGACACTTCCAGGCCCAAGAGACACCTCTGTCTCGGTTACTGTGTCACTGCCTATAAAATAAATGACTCATTCTAAAATGAAGCTGCTGAAGTTTTTCTCGACTAAGGAAACTAACATCACCACTGCGTTTGTGGCATCATTTTACCTAAAAATAATTGTCTCCACACCTCGATCCGAGTCGGACACTTTCTGGACCCAAGAGGCAGCCTTGCCTCAGTTTGCGTGCCAAAATCCGTACAATCCATGTGGATTCCGTACAGGTCGTACAGTCTGTACCCAATCATATGGGCCGTACTCCACTCTCGTGCTCCGTGCACTGGTGTCTGGCTCTGTCGCCCCGAACTCTGAACCGGAGGCCTGCTTATATGATATTTTTCAGCGGTTATGCAATAAGTGCCACCGTTGGCGGAGCGGTTAGTGCAGGCTAAATTAATTCGTAGGTTGGCGGAGGTCCCAGGGTTGAATCCCACGAGCTTCCCCATTTTGGCGAACCGGTAAACCATTTTGGCGCGCAACTCGGCTAACTATAGCGACAGTTTTGGCGGCGGTTAAATTTGGCAGAAATGCCAAATATAGTGGAACTGCCACCATATTTGACGGAGTTCCATATATATATATATATATATATTCAAATATTTTATCATGGGTCCTCATTGGGAATTTTGGGGGTGCCACATGGAAACCTCTGATTCGCCCACCTGGATGATGACATCATGTTGGACACATGGCACCTTCTGGGTGGTGCCACGTGGCATCACCTGGGGGTGCCATGTGGCACATTTTTACTCGTCCACGTGGCACCCTGAAAAGCTCAAATCTGAGTGACACGTGACAGCCTTTGGTGCTTCCATGTGGCATGCTGACATCATCATGACACGTGTCACTCTTTGTGCTTGACACATGGGTTGTATGGATGCTGACTCATCCCTACTCACTGGGTTGGGTTGACCAGAACTTCTTACCATTTATATATTTTGATCTGTAACTCCGTTTGACGAGCCATTTGCGTCGTTGGAAATCTTGCAATGATCTCTTCGCGATCATGTCGTTTTAATGGAGTTTTGGGAACTTTGAGTGTTTGCCCTTTTTTTGTCTTTTGAAGCCATTGTGAGCGCCCTGGGTCACTTCTGTGCGTTCTAGGACACTTCTGAAACTTCTTTGATGTTCCCTAGATCCATATGGTTTAGGCCTCCCAACTGAAAATACTTTTGGTCCCCAAAATTCATTACATTAAGTTTCATTTCCATTGGACTACAATAAGAAACCCTTACCCAAACTACCTCACAAGGCCTAACAATATCAACATGTGCCAACAAAAAAATAAGTGATATCCTTTATTCTTCTCGATGTAATTATGTCTCTCCTTTACAAGTTGTAAGGCCAAAGTCCCTCTTCGGTGACAGCAACAAGAGATCGGAATGTGATCAGGAATGTATCAACTTCACAAGTTCTACTCATGTGGCATCCATGATGCTGACATGGACATCATTCCCACATACTCAATACATAAAAAGATGAAGAATAAAATATGACCCCCATCAACATGGAGCCATCAAAAGCCTTAGATTTGTTGCTCAGATCCAAAACATAAATACGCAGCCCATACAAAAGATATCGAAACCACGAGAATCAGAACTGCTTCATTGGCCACTTGTCATGCAATTGCCACAATACCCCTGTCACATATAACTGATTGATTTGATGTGAAAGAAGATAAGAAATAAATAGATAGAAGGAATAAGTTGATCTTGTTTCCTTGCTGCAGCTTCTCTCTGCTCCTTCGGACCTATAACACGCATGTTATGCTCCAACATTTAATGACAAAACAAAATAATGAAAAGCATGCTTACATTGGATTCTCCAGCACTTAGCTTGCTGCTCTGAAGCTCTACTACAAAAATAGACCTTGTCATTGAATTCGCGTCGCCGAATTACCTAAAAATGATTGTCAAATCGTCTCCATCCGAGTCAGACACTTTCAGGCCCAAGAGACACCTCTGCCTCGGTTACCGTGCCACTGCCTCTGCAATAAATGACTCATTCTAAATTGAATCTGGTGAATTTTTGCTCATATCAGGAAACTAACATCACCACTACGTTTGTGGCATCATTTTACCTAAAAATGACTGTCTCCACGCCTTGATCTGAGTCGAGCACTTTCTGGACCCAGGAGGCAGTCTTGCCTCGATTTGCATGACAAAATCCGTACAGCCTGTAGGGATTCCGTACGGGCCGTACTCCACTCTCGTGCTCCGTGCACTGGTGTCTGGCTCTGTCGCCCCGAACTCTGAATCGGATGCCTTCTTATATAACATTTTTCGGCAATTATGCAATAAGTGCCACCGTTGGCGGAGCGGTTAGTGTAGGATAAATTAAGTCATAGGTTGGCAGAGGTCCCAGGGTCAAATACCAAGAGCTTCTTCATTTTGGCGAACCGTTAAACCATTTTGGCGCGCACCTCCGCTAACTATAGCGATAGTTTTGGGGGTGGTTAAATTTTTCAAAAATGCCAAATATAGCGAAACTGCCGCCATATTTGGCGGAGTTCCATATATATATATGTGTGTGTGTGTGTGTGTGTGTGTGTGTGTTTTCAAATATTTTTTCACGGGCACTCATTGGGCATTTCCGGGGTGCCATGTGGCACCTTCCTATTGGGCCACGTGGTAGCCTCTAATTTTCCCACCTGGATGATGACTTCATACTGGACATGTGCCACCTTCTGGGTGGTGCCACATGGCGTTACCTAGGGTGCCACGTGGCACATTTTTAATCGTCCACGTGGCACCTTGAAAAGCTCCAATCTGAGTGACACGTGGCAGCCTCTGGTGTTGCCACGTGGCATGTTGACATCATCATGACACGTATCACTCTCTATGCTTGACACGTGGGTTGTATGGAGGTTGACATCATCCATACAGATGCTGACGTCAGCAGTACAGATGTTGACTCATCCATGTTGATTGGGTTGGGTTGACCAGAACTTTGACTGCTTATATCTTTTGATCCGTAACTCCATTTGATGAGTTGTTTACGTCGTTGGAAAGCTTGTGGCGCGCTCTTCATAATCATGCATTTTTAATGGAGTTTTGTGAACTTTCAATTTTTTCTCTTTTTTGTCTACTGAAGCCATTCTGAGCGCCCTGGGTCGCTTCTGTGCGTTCTGGGACACTTCTAAAAATTCTTTGATGTTCCCTAGATCCATCAGGATCAATTGGTATCAGAGATATGATCTTAGAGGCCTAGTAACATCTTGGTAGTTTTCCATGGATGGTGAGATGCAACCAATGGTGTGAAGATGCGAATGAAGAAAGAGGATCCAAAAGAATTAATCGTGAAGAAGAGGTGTTGTAAGACAAGGAAAATGAAGAGGTGTTGCAAGATAAGGAGATCTTAGGTACACATTGTGTAGTGTGGTTGGTGGCTATTTTTTGAATGTTTGGATGTTTAATGTCTAGTTTTGACATAAATATAATTGTAACGCGTTACACACAGAGTACACAACAAGTCAAGGAAATGCAAGCTCGCATAATTAAAGCACAATCAAGCACATATGATTGAGCATTTACAAGCAATCAAATCATATCAGTCAAATCATATCATCCAAAGCAATAAAATCAAATTAATCAAAGGAGCAATTCAAATCGTTGTAGAAATGGACACATCAAGCACCTAATATTAAAGGACTCAAAACATCATCAAAGTAGTCAACTTTGAAGATCACTTCAACTTCAACATCAACTACAAGTAATGTACTTGAAATAATATTTTTTTTTGTAAGTGTCGAAATAAAATAAAGTTGAATTGTATTTATCGGGTGCATTCTCGGTTGAGCCCGACACCCAAGATTCATTGTAATTTTAAGTCGAAATTGACAAGGTTGAGTAGTTTAACTCAAGTCATTGTAAACATCACATGTTTGGATGCATTTTCGGTGGTAACCGACATCTTCAACTTCCTCAAAGAAAGTTCAAGCTAGCGAGAAGAGCAAGTGAACTAGAAGTTCAAGCGAGCGTGTTCAAATGGAGCGAAGTCGTGAATTACTAGAGTTATTGAACACTCTAATAAACACCCTTGAAGACAACACAATGATAATGAACAAAGAAACTCTTCAGTCAGTGATAACTTGTTTTCAAGTGACGCAAGCTAAAGTTAGACTTCTTCAAGAACAATCTCATCTATTGAATGATGAATTGATAGAACTCAAAATTCAACAGCTAGTGAAGTTTTCTGAACTAGTTTTTGTTCAGAACAACCCTCTCTATAATGATGATGATGATGATGATTTTGATCAACAATCGATGAAGGAGAACATTAGCAAGCCAAATTTAGAAGTAACTTCCAATGAAGATGAATTGCAAGAAGAAGATGCCAAAGCACAAAGTGATACAACAAGTATAAGTGAAAGTAAATGTGAAGCACGTCATCAAGTACAACATGATATTTCTAAGCCCATCATCAGACCTTGGGAAGAATTACACTTCAATAGGAATCGACATGGCTTAGGATATGAAAATCAAAACAGTTTTCATATTCCAAATTACTCCAAACCAATTTTTTTTGTGAGTGTTGGATTCCTTCAAGAAAATTCACCTTCAAATGTTGAAGATCAGGATGTTAAGTGCCCACATTGCAATCAATTTGGTCACAAGGAGAATTAGTGTTTTTATCTCCATCCTTGCCAACATTGTGGCAAGCATAACCATTCTTCAGACAAATGTTCAACACTGAAGAAACCTGGAAGATTGAAGATTCACTATGAGTGGATTGATCTTTGGAAATGGTCATCAACAACCAAGCAATTATATAAGTCTTACCATAGAATTCAATCTCGAGTAAAGACCAATCTTGTATCGCATAAAAATTTTGTACCTCACATAAGTGGTCCCCTTATGGCGTAGCTTTCGAGCATGGCCCTCACGGGATGAGATAACATGTGGTTTTTTCCACATGCCCACTTTTTGTTGTACTCAAAAGGAACAATTATGGTACTCTCTTGAGCATAGAAAGGGGGAGTACATTGATGAAACTCTCATGCACCTTAAGGGGGGGATTTCAAAATTTCAGTGACGATGGTTCATGAAACCACTTGTGGTCTCTCCTTTCAGCTGACAAAGGCGGGAATTGATTGCGAAACTACTATTTTATATGTATATTTCAATACCAATGGATAAATAAATATTTTATTTAAGGTGGACATTGAAATATTTTATTTATGGCTGACATTGAAATATTTTTATATCAACCTTTTATATATATTAATTGAAAGTAAAAAAATTATTATTCCACCTATATTAATAACAAAAAAATATTTCAATGTCCGCCTTCAATAAAATATTTCAATACCAACTTTAAAATGGGTGGAATAAGATTTTTTTCTCTTTCAATTAATATATATATATATATATATAGAGAGAGAGAGAGAGAGAGAGAGAGAGAAAGTAGAAAAAAATCTTATTCCACGCATATTAATAACAAAAAAAATATTTCAATACCAACTTTAAATTGGGTGAAATGTGATTTTTTTTTACTTTCAATTAATATATATAAAAAGTTGATATAAAAAAAAGCGTCCAACTTGCCCACTAATCAATGAGGAAGAGATCTCATGTCTTGCTCAAGACAGCTTGAGCTAACTCTCAAGGCTATATAGTTGATATAATTATATTTTACTTAAGGTGAACATTGAAATATTTTATTTATGGTTGACATTGAAATATTTTTTTTAAATGTCACTTGTCAACTTCATGTTGAGCACATATGGAAATCCACATCTCTCTCATATTGGGTTGTAGAAAGCACCTCTTGACACAATGATATTATTTTAATTTAAAAAACACAATATTGTAGACATAGTGACATTAATTAATTAAAACACATAACATGAACATAAACATGGGAATTTAAAATATATCTCACTATACATTTAACTAAATAGTATATTGTTAATACTATACTAAATAATATTAACAATATACWTTTAACTATAATCTATTAGTATTARTACTACTCTCATAAAATTAACARTAATRTTATTTTAATTACGMCATAAGATGTTTTCCTTATAGAATCATATGTTATGATGTGATTTATAGAGTGTTTATAGTCATTCAGATGTGTTCAATAACCATAGATGCAATCCTATYCATCCATCCGATATCTTGGTAGTTGGTGTTTGCCTTATCTTCTTTTGGAAGGCTTTGGTAACAATTTGCAGTCATCCATTGGTGAAGCTTGAACCATCTTCTCCTTCTAGTTAACCAAGGGGTGAAGCCCTAAACCATCTTTTCCTTCGAGTTGGCCAAGGGGTGAAGCCCTAGACCATATTTTCCTTCGAGTTGGCCAAGGAACCCATGTCCATCACCTTCATCACACAAAAATAACGTGACCTATTAAACTCCACTAAATAAATGCTTCTACCTTTCGAGCCACTTCAACAAATTGAAATGATTCAATCTTATGCCTCCCTCTCACCTATTTACCACATGTATGGCCTCCCAAATAGTATCGTTGCTTGCCTTGTGGAGTTTCTTGAAACAACTAATGTTGAGGGGAGTGCTACAACTAGTGATTTAGTCATTGTTGTAGTTACTTTTACCGCTCTTGTTGAAATTATTGTCATTTTCAGTGGGTTTTTGCAACATCGCTCATGTTAATACCACTAAAGTTGTTGCTCATGTTGGTAATTATGTCAAAACGGTTATGGTTACTAGTGTCAATGTTGTTGATTGTGCTAAGGTTTGAATCCATTGTGGGCATGACTTGGGCAAGCTCTAGAGCCATGGCCATGGGTTTTTTACATGATTCGATCTCATGTTGTCCTTTATGAGGCTTGATCTTGCGACATTAATTTCTGAAGTGGAAAAAAACACAAAAAACAATTTTTTGGCGGGAATCGAACCTGTGATCTTTGCCTGTTATTTTCCCCTCAATTTGTCTCTAAACCTTGCACCTCAGAGGATGAACCCTTAGACAACATGGATTATGTATTCTCTTTCTTTAAACAAGAGCCACTTCAAGGGCGATGTCCCTATAGTTTGATGAGTTTTAATATATTATTGAAGGTAGGGGCTAATAAATATCTGGTAGATATGTCTTTGAGCTCATATACAAATGCTCTTAAGCATTTATAATGTTTGGGCATGCATATTGATATTTTCAATTCACTTGACTTCAAAAGGTTACAAATTCAAATGCAGAATACATGATACACAGTGGCCAAGATTGTTCCTATATTGTGCACAAATCTATTTCAGGAGATCAAGTCCATACTTGTAATAGATGACAACATACATTAGTATATTTAATGGTTGCAATGAATAATGAAATGATGTTAGATTGAAAATACAAGCCTCGTGTTGTCACTTTATTTGATAATTTCACTCTTTGTAGTGCATACTTTACAATGTCCAGAATAGCACCACCACAAATAAGTATAGTGAATGCTCTACAACCAACTTTTATCCTCCATGTGAGAGAAGGAATCTTTGTTGCACACATCATATCTCAAGCACAACACAACTTGTATCATGCGCACACCAGTCTATGTAGAGGAGAAAGAACATGTCATGTCATATCCGCACATCTGACCATTCATGCTTTATAAATGTAGCATGCATATATATGCTTTATTCCAAAAAAAAAACAGTGAATAGTGTAACTTCACATGTAATCCTCGAACAATCTTGCATGCAACTATTTTCTTTTATGGCAGGACTCGAGCACTACGAAAATCTCATAGAATAACAGATATCAGCCTCGACAGACATAGAAAATAACACAACTGCATATCGACTGGTGGGTGCAGGGGCTAAACACCGTAAAGCGCCCCCAAAAAACAATAATAATCCAAAAAAAAAGAAAAAAAAAAGCTCCAACCACCGTCACTGAACCCCAACCCTGCAAGGCTGAATCAAACAAAAGAAACCAGCAAGGACCAAACCAGCGAGAAATAATGAAGAGGTCGAACTGCACCCCGAGAGCCCCAAAGCGCAAACCCCAGCCAAACAAACAAAACCAGCAACCCATGAACCAACAAGAACCTCCGAGCCAGTGAACAACATATGTATCTCCAACGATCACGAAACTGCAGCCCAAGTAGAAAAGGAATACAAAAATTCTTACTTGCAAACTGCAAACACTGAACAACAAACAAGGAATACAAAATGAAACTATGGCATCCAAACTTACTCTGAAACGATGAAATGAAGAAGCGCAGGTCGAATCGCGAGCGAAACAACAACAAGCAGCAACCGAGAAACCAGCGAAGAAGAACCACTCACCGAACCAGTAAACAATGTATGTAGCTTCAATGATTACGAGGATGAAACATACAATGGAAACAACCGACACACCAGCGAAAAAGAAGCACTCACTGAACCAGTAAACAATGTATGTAGCCTCAATGGCAGAACAAGGATGAAACGTACAATGGCTATTGAAGACTGTGCAAATTCACTGCAACTATTTAGAAAATTTTGAGGAAAAATGTACTCCGATAACCATATTTACATAAACATTTAAGACTCTCAGGCTGTCTAAGGACCTCATGGTATGTGTAATGATCCCAATCCATTATGCCAGGATCATCACGGTTTTGGGTGTCTTTAAAAACTTTTATGGTTGTGGTATTTTGTCAAACACTTTGCTTACAGTTACCTTTAGGGTTTTACTGATGTGTTTATATGTGTGTATGCAGCTATAAACAAGAAGATATAACCATGGAACATACCTCAACCATATGCAATAGGATAGACAAGCCAAAATATCTCAAATATGATTTTATTCATTAAATAGAGGAACCTGCTACGATCAAGATGTCGATCTGGAATGCTCAACAGATGGATCCAAGATAGAAGTATGAACTGCTACAAAAATCTCCCGACAATACAAAATAAGCCTCCAAAGGTTGGATAAGAGATGAAGACCAATACCAAGGTAGATCTCGGTCGTATGAAGTGTCAATCCCCAAGCTAGAAGATGCCACGCCTTGCTGAAACTGTCAACCCCTACAATTTCGGCCCTACTGTCAAATACCTCCAATTGCTACGCTGAAGATGTCGAACTGTAGATCGGGATGAGTATAATCCCCTCCTGAAATCTCAAGCCAAAATACCAAGGGAAACTCCTCCAAATGTTGAATCCTCCAATGGAGTTGCGCCCTCCTAAAACTGTCAAACCCCATAATTTCGGCCCTGATAAAGGAGACCTCCAAATGCTATGTTGAATATGTCAAACTGTAGATCGGGATGAGTAGAATCCCCTCCTGAAATCTCAAACCGAAATACCAAGGGAAACTCCTTCAAATGCTAAATCCTCCAATTGAGTTGTGCCCTCCTAAAACTGCCAAACCCTACAATTTCATCTCTGATGAAGGAGGCCTCCAAATGAGCCCAAAATCGGCCAAATGATAGATCGAGGTGATAGGATCCCCCACCTGAAGTCTCAGGCTGAAATGCTATGGATAACTCCTCCAAACTGAATAGATATGAATCTCAAAAATGCCCTCCTTCTCTCCAATTCGTCCCAGTGCTCTAGTAAATAATCTTAACCATAAAACTCTCTCAAGAGGCACTAGAAATCATGGCCAAGGCCCTGCAAGTAAAACCCAAGTGCTCAAATCTTTAAGGGATCCCTCAAACTCCTGCAACAAACCTTCCTTCAATAAATGGTGCACCCCCTTGCTGGAAACCCCCAATTGGTGTGCCCTCTCTCTATCTGCACAAGTAACTGATGTGGAATCCTCCTGCAACTGAGTAGATCTGGAACTAGAATGGTGTGGGAGCTTATTTCATCTCCAAGACCAAGCTTGGGACAAGCTAGGTGGAATCTTTCACCACTGAATCTTCCTCTAGGGTTTGTTAAGTCAAAACCCTCAAAACCCCCAATGATGGGCTCACTAGCTAAAAGCCAGATATCAAAAGATAATCATACATGAATACATGAGCAGAGGCCCTTGCATTTCCTTTATAATTTTTGGCTCCTCTTGTCCCTCCAAAGTGAATTTCATTTTATTAATATTTAATTAATTAATTAAATCACTTTAATTAATAAATTAACCTTTTTACCTCTAAAAAACTACTTATCTCTCCTTGTGGCTTCCCTGGCCACTGAAAGTCACTTCTATCCATCCCATCCTGTAGTGTTACTCCTCCTGATTCCAATGAGCTATTACACTAAGAGGTTCCTCCAAGTAATGTGCCCAAAATGACCTCTTGAGTGAATTTAATTGACTTATAACTCAAAATAGTCAAAATCATGGAAATCATCAAAACCCAACAGAACCAAAGCCAGCCTGTGTAGAATGGCTCATAATGATGATATATGATGAGAAATGCAAGTTGGACCTCACAAAGCCTCTCAATAACCCCTGTACTCGCTATAACACCCATCTGGCTACTCTGGTCATCATAAACCTCTGCACTGTGATGATGTCCCAAAGTGGGGACATTACAGTATGCAAACATTTAAGCTATCAGGGGTGTTGGAGGATGTCGCGTCATGTAAACATTTACGTTGTCAGGCGTATTGAGGCGTCTCGGAATAAGTGTCAATACATTTCAAGAAATATACATCCGCCAAAGACGCTATAAAGTTTGGAATTCTTAATCACTACAAAGCTTGGATATCAAAACATTTCAATTTGCTTAGTACATATCAAAACTTACGGATATATTCGGGTAGCAGAAAATGCTAATACAAACATTCGAACTAATGCTAGCATTAATCGACCTTCAAGCAATATGGGAAAAATATGAATTAAACATACTCTCTCGAGAAAAGATTTGGTGTATTTGCCATATGGTACAGTGGGAATAGTGAAGTGGCAATAAGACCAACTAATCTCTTTACATGTCGAGATCAATGCATATGTTACTTTTATTATATAAAAATATATGTTTTAATTCCATAGCTCAACAATAGGTATTGTGCAAATATTTCTGGTTAAAGGACAACGGAAACTAATATGTAGTCAAGCATTATTGATGGAATTATAGATGCCTCTGTATACCCTCTGGCGGGGATATGTGTGCTTAATATTAAATTGGTCTTTACACAATTTGGATTTCAATCGTGTGCTTTACATTTTTAACATTTAGTTTGATAATTTAAGTTTGGGGTTCAATTATGTGTGTTACATTTTTAACATTTTGTTTGATAAATTAAGATTTGTAAGGATCTAACATTTAGTTTGATAATTTAAGATTTGCAAGGATCTAGCACTTTCTCAAAGAGACATTGATCTCAATAAACGTTTTTTTCTCTTCAAAGTATAATGATGGTATCAATCTCTCTAATCTTTAGGGCATACAAACCAAAATATGTTACTTTTTATTATATAAAAATATATGTTTTTAATTCCATAGCTCCAACAATAGGTATTGTGCAAATATTTCTGGTTAAAGGACAAACTAATATGTAGTCAACGCATTATTGATCGATATAGTGCCTCTATGCCTACGGCAGGGACTAATAATGTGCTTAATATTAAATTGGTCTTTACACAGTTTGGAGTTCAATCATGTGCGTCACATTTTTAACATTTAGTTTGATAATTTAAGTTTGGGGTTCAATTATGTGTGTTACATTTTTAACATTTTGTTTGATAAATTAAGATTTGTAAGGATCTAACATTTAGTTTGATAATTTAAGATTTGCAAGGATCTAGCACTTTCTCAAAGAGACATTGATCTCAATAAACGGTTTTTTCTCTTCAAAGTATAATGATGGTATCAATCTCTCTAATCTTTAGGGCATACAAACCAAAATTACCATGTTGTGAATGCAAATGACTTGTCATAAGTTATTCCCAACACCTTCATACAAATACAATGTCATAAGTTATTCTCAACACCTTCATACACATACAATGTGTACAATATTGTTTTGGATTGACCCTATTATCATATAAAAGTATGAACTATACATAGATTTCATTTAAATGACTTTTTCATTAATATATTTAAATAAAATATAGTATGAGTTTCACTTTATTTGTTATTTTTTTTATTAGAATTGGGAAATTTATATTATCAAAATGTTGTAGAAATGTTATTACATAATAATGTTGTCCAAATTTATGCTAGAAAGGCATATCCCTACATTCAAAATACTGAATTTTCATAGTTCAATAAGAAAAGTATCCTAGATCTTTTTATAGTTGTAGATTCTAAGGAAAACACCCAGTAATCTTAAAACTTTAAAAAACATAAATCTTAAAGGAATATAAATCTGATTCTCGGTGTCTGTGCCCTCAACCAGCTGGTGCATTGTGTCCTCTTCTTTTACCTCCCTTTGAGTTGAATTCACAAGCATTCGTTGGTTGGAGGCTCATGATTGTGCACCTTTGCATAGATTAACCATGTTTCTTAACACGATACATTTAGCTTCTAAAGTTGCAATTCGTTGCTTCTATTGAACAAGGGTACCCATAATTGATGCAAATTGAGATGTAGATTGGTGTTCATTGTCATGCACTTTTGTAGTGACTAAAATATAGAGGACCTATTACATTGGATCAAATCCTCGTGAGATCGAAGAATTCTCCTGAATTCTTCCTGCTCCCTGAGATCCTTATAAACAACAACTAGACCAAAATTTCAAACCAATACCATATATAGATCGGAAGGCTAGACCCAAATAATCCAATAGACCCACAAAACCCTAGCCAAAACTCCCCGAAATTGGTAAACAACAAAAACCCCTAAGTGTAGAACTTGACCAACAAAAGAGACACGGGACCAAAGAAAATACCCAAAAACAAATTTATTACTTGCAACAAAGTAAATTGACATACGCACAATATTTCCTCTAGAATATTCCAGGATTGATGAATTATGTGACTCTGAGGCTTTTATACGAAATTATAATAAGCCATACAAGCAATTCTGATTGTTTGCATGTAATTGCTCAAAATGATTATAAATTTTCTTTCTAGAAAAACAGGGACCCAACTCAAATTCAATTAGAAAGTTTTCCAGAACCCCCCCAAACACAAAAGAAACTCAAGAACTATAACAGATCTAAACATCGACTATAATGAAAATTCACCAGAGCAATACAATGTGTTAACATAATGAGAACCATAGAGTCTCTTATCATGCAAAGGTCAATTGAATTATACATGAATTCACCCTCCTTGGATCTCTTTCCTTTGCAAATCTTCATAATCCCACCTTGATAAATATAAAATCCTCTTTGTGCTTCAAAATATTGCATTACTATGAATTGGAGCATGCGAGGGGGAAGTTCTAGTCTCACTAAGTTAATACCATTATCAAGGTTATTAAATTAAGGCATAACTTGGTGGCTTAATACATCATTGATACATAGCTCCCCCAACTTTTAAAGGTGTGGCCTCATTTGCTAGAGAATCTGTTTGTTTGTTGATTTCTCACAAAACCTAGAAGGAAATATTTTGAAAGTTATAGGTTTCACATTGATCTCTCTCTATAATAGATACAAGTTTGTAATCCTCTGAAAAAATCCTTGAGACCATTAGATTTGTAATTATACTTGAATCTCCTACAACCATCAAAGATTGAATTCGACTGTCTAAAATTATACACACATCTTATAGTAGAACATATGTTTCAACTTGATCATTAGAGGAAACTCATAATCTCCACACAAATGTTGCTTTCATTTTTACTCAAAGGTCCATGATAATCCCCTACACCTACCACCTCTAAGAGTTTCACTTTATTTCTTGCAACTAATTTATGAGTATAAATCTAAACTCAAATTTGCAACATATAAAGAAACATATACGACATATAAAGGTCCATGACCATGTTACTTCATAATAAGGATTGAAAATATAAGAATAATGCCGTGCCCACTTTAAAACTAGTGACCATGCGATGGTATAGTTTGCAAGAGATAAATGTGCATATAGCCAAAAACAACATGCTTATTTTTCGTTTTATACGTATATCATTCTTATTTTAATATGAATTAGTTGTTTTTGTTTTATCTTAACACTTAGTTTATTATTGTTTTATATTTCTATATTTATGCATTTCATTGTTTGAATTGATGGAATAGGTGTATATTCTTAAAAAAAATTGGCTCTAATTGGTTTCCCTAAAAAGGATAAAGAATAGTTATCACTTGGGGGTGCATTTGGTATCCCCCAACATTGTACTCAACCATGTGATTTCCAAAATGAAATCGATGCTCATCCACCCCAGGATTATGAATTAGATAATATTGAACTTTTTGAACCAGGAATAAACATAAAAAAAAAAAGATGTCATAGAACATTCAAATCCAAATGGAAGACAAGATTTCTATGGGCGTGTACTATAATAGATTGTAATGGTGTTGAAAGGATAATGTGTCCTTGGTGTGTTAAATATAAGAAAGAAACTCCATTTGCTAAAGATGAAAGTACCACTCTTCAAGTTACTAAAGATGAAAGTACCATTCTTCAAGTTAGTGGGTGGTTTAAATGGCTATGAAGAATAAGAGGTTCATAAATTTTCTTTTCAACTTTTGAAAGGAGAAAAGAAGAGAGTTATATTAGTGATTGAAAATATGTATTTTGTTGATATATATGATCTACCTTTCGAAGTGTATAAGTGTAGTTATGACTTGAATAGGTATGAATGCACTCCATACACGCCTTTAAAATATGAATACTCATTGTATACAAATACAACATCTGCAAACAAGATTTTGCATGCTACTGAAGAGGTATATTGGAAAATTTAAAAGATGAGATTTTTGATAGCCAATTTTACTTGATGAACATACATATAAAACTATGGAGAAACATTTGATTATTTATATTACATATTTGAGAAATGAAGGAAGAGATCAATGTGTAACAAAATTCATATCCTTGTTTGAAATAAACGATGTAATAACTCAATCTATGTATGGTGTAGTAACAACTCTTTTAGCATAGATGGGCATGTTCTTGTTGAAATTAGTTGAATTTGGATTTGATGGCGCTTTCTCTATGAGAAGTATTCATGGAAGTTTATCAAACAAACTTCGTCGAGATGCTCCTCATTTATTAGATATCCGCTGCATAGCTCATCAAGAAGCATTAGCAACAAATGACCATTTATCTCATTTTCTAGAGTTGCAATTTATTGATACATTTGCAAATAAAGTTTATTCATGGCTTGGGAAATTTGTTAAAATACATGGAGATTTGAAAGAGCTAATGGAATATTTCAAATCACTAGGTTAGAGTTGTTACAAATTCACCATATCAGGTGGTTCTCTAGAGGCAAGGTCGTGGAGAGACTTGTTAAGTTCATGATTGCTTTGTTAAAATACTAGGAGTTAGGAGATTAAATAAATTGTATGAGTTGGCAACATTATATCATGTACAATTCTGCATCCATTTACGTCCAGATGTTCTTATTGAGTTGAATAAGTTGAATCAAAAGTTCGAAGGTGATCATGTTGGCATTACTTCTATTGGAACTACTTTAGATGTAACTATTGACATGCTTTTTAGGATGCATATTTAAGGTAGGTGCAATGCACATGTATGGTTTTTAAGTAGTCCACAATGATGAACTCTTGATTTTGTATGTAGTGAAAGTATGGTACATGTACATCCATTGAGGTTTCAGAGTTTTCCCAATACACAAAGATTAAGGACACTAGATTGGGGAAAATGTTTTGCAATGAAGATGATTCATTCTCTAGATAAGAGGTTAGTAGATTTGCCTATATTTAATGTTGCAAAGCTTTTTAGTCCTCATCTTTATTACAAGGAGACAGATGATAGACTCTCAAAAAAGAATATGGTTTACATGTTTATGTGAAAAAATCAGTGTTGGGGACTTATCTATTGTAGGTACTACTAGATGTTTGGGTTGGATGAATTTATTTATACTATTTATATACCATAGCCCCAAATGCATATGCTTGGAGTATGTGGAGGTGAAGTTGAATGTTTTGAAGTATTTTCATGTTTGGTGAGGCTATGGAAAGCTATTCTTGTTATCATAGCTAGTACAACATTATGTGAAAAAGGCTTCTCAAAATTAAACAGAATAAAAATGATGATAAATCGAGGCATTTTTTTGACACACAGGATACATTAACGTTTCTCTCTCTTAGTTCACCTCATATTGTAAACGAGGTAGACTGAAATTGCACTTATGATGTATGGAGACTAATGAGAGCTTGGAAGCCTCTTCCATTGGGAAAATAGTTTCATCTTTCCATTGATGTAAGCTTTGACAATTTTGAATAATGTAAAATTAATGGAAGTGAACTATGTTTGCTTATTATATTTTTTTCTTAAATGTGTTTGTTTATGTAAAATGATAATTTTGTGGGTAATGTTAATTTATTTGGTTTTATTGAAATTACAAAATTTCCCTCTTTTTTGTATGCTAGCGTGTCTGTGGCTTATGGGATGAGTTCGTGGTCCAAGAAACCACAACTTGGTGCAGAGCTTATAGGTTATAACAAAAATATTAAGTTACAGAGTTGGGCTCTGCCTTCATATTACACAGCGGAATTCATAAAGAAAATGGCAAACAATAGGAAATATGTAATTTCATTAAAACTCATAATAGAGGATTTTATTTCGAATTGGATTACAAATTACAGCCTTACAATCTTGTTAATACATTAGCATAAATGTGAATCGATTTCACCATGGTTACATTCGTTGGTTTTTATTGCAGTTGCAGACTTTGGATGGGACGACTTTGCCTTTGAAAATTGGCGCCATAGCTCTATGTTCCTCCCCAAATCTGCCTACGTTTCCTCTTTTTTTATTTGTGTCAACCCATGATATTCACCAACCCTTTCATTTCTTTTTTAAAACTCCTCCTCAGATCTGAAACGATTTTCCTTCTCTCCAAGAACAAGTTGTTACCCAAACCGCCCTTGGCTTCGAATTGTTCTCCTTCTTCTTGATGTTAACAATTTTCCTTTTGGGCGCCAGATCCGTTACCTAACCATGTCTAAGAATCAACATGTGTTACTACCATCGTGGAATATCAACAAGCATTGTAACAACATTTTCGTAGGAGGAAATTCAATTTTCAACGAAATCCATATTCTAGAGGAGTTTCAGCACGTGTTTCAGCACGCGTTTCAACATAATTTTCAGCATACACAAGAGTAGTTGCACGAGTAACAACAGTTCGAATTCATAGAAAACTAATTAAAAGGGATGGATCACTAACACAGTCCTTATTCGACATATGCCTAATTTGCAAAATAGAGATATTTTTTGGGTGATGCTGATTGCCCAAGCCCGAGGATGCTCCTACATCAGATACCCATGGTAAGAAAAAAATGAGCTCCATCTCATGTGTGGATCACTACTAAGGTGGAGAGTTTTGCACGCGTTCTAACTGATCTTCAATCACCCACGATGCATGCTTTGCCCCTCGATTCTTCCACTTGATTAAATATTCCATGTACTCCTTCCGACGAGTCTTCTTACCAATTCTTGTAGCAAGAATTTCTGCAATCTCCTCCTCTGCCTTAATTGGTAGATGTTGTTCCCATTCCCTGAGGGTACCTTCATCTACTCTTTTGTCCCATTCATAAAACTTATAGAGGTCAACAACATTGAATGTAGGAGATATGTCAAACTTCTCCAGAAGTTCCAGCCGATAAGCATTATCAGAGATCTTTTTCAGAATTCGGCATGGACCTATCTTCTTGTATTTGAGTTTATTTATAGGTGCCTCGAGGAAATCGCTCCTTCCTCAAGTGATCCATGACCAAATCACCCTATCAGAATACCTCACGTCTCCTATGTCCATCTGCTCTTTGTTTATAACTGTCATTGATGGTCTACAATTTCTTCTTTACATGTTCTTGTAATTCATGCGTATTGTCCATGAAATCATTTGCATCGGCACTGTTCTTGCCTTCCAAATCTGCCAATGCAACCAAATATACCACACCTTTTGGCGATCGTCCATAAAAAACATGAAATGGACTCTTTCCCGTAGATTTGTTCACTAATTCATTATATGCGACCTCAGCTTGGGATAATGTCAAATCCCATTTACTATTATTCTTTCCACTTAAACTTCTCAACAAATTTCCTAGACTCATGTTCACTACTTTTGTATGACCATCTGTTTGAGGATGATATGCAAAACTGTATAAAAAAAATCTGAGCCTAACTTTTTCTATAGTGTCCTCCAAAAATTCCCAAGAAATCTAGTATCACGATCTGAAGTAATACTCCGTGGAAGTCCATGCAATCAAACCACCTCCTTGAAAAAAAATGAAGCTACCTCACTAGCATCGTTATTCTTCTTACATGCCATGAAGTGTGCCATTTTCAAAAATCTATCCAGAACTACCATTGTTGAGTCATGTTTTCTTTTCTTCATAGGTAATCCTAAGACAAAATCCATATTGATATCCTCCCAAGGTCCTTTAGGTACTGGCAATGGAGTATAGAGTCCCGTGTTCTGAACTTTTCCTTTGGGTAGTTTACATATCCTACAACCTTCAACAAACTTTCGAACATCTTTATTAATGTTGGGCCAAGAATATCTCTCTTTCACCAAGGTTGTGGTCTTGTCAATCCCAAAATGTCCTCCTAAACCAACATTATGCAACTCTTTAATGATATTCAGTCGTATGGAACTTCTGGGAATACACAGTTGTTGGTTTTTATATAAAAACTTTTCTTGGATATGGTAGTCCAGATACAGTGTTCTATCTAAACTCCAAGGCTCCTTACACGCCTTCCAAGTTTCTATGAAATCTGCATCTTCTTCATACAATGTCTTTAGACAATTTAGACTTGCCACTTCTACTGACATGGTATTGAGTAATGTTTTCCTCAGACTTAATGCATCAACTACCTTATTACACTTCTCGGACCTGTGTTTCAGCACAAAAGAATAACTTTGCAATAATTCTACCCATTTAGTATGCTTTTGATTCAACTTACCTTGGTTTTTAATGTAGTGTAGAGCTTTGTGATCCGTGAACAAGACACTCCTTCGATAGTAGGTAATGTCATCATTTCTTCAAAGCTTTCACAATAGCACAAAATTATTGATCATAAACAGAGTGCTTCTTTCTCGACTCATTCAACTTCTCGCTGAAAAATGCAATGGGTCTACCTTCTTGACTTAGAACTACTCCAAATATTGTTCCACTAGCGTCACAATCAACTTGAAACATTTTTTTTAAATCCAGTAATGCTAATACTCGCTGCGTTGTTACCCTTTTCTTCAATTCTTCCAATGACTTCTATGTTGTTGCAACCCACTGAAACACTCCCTTCTTCATACATTTTGTAAGAGGTGCACATATTTGGCTAAAGTTCCTAATGAATTTCCAGTAGAAGCCTGCCAATCAATGGAAGCTCCTCACATCGAATGTGCATCTTGGTGTTGGCCATTCGATAATAGCCTTCACTTTCTTATGGTCCATTTTAAGTCCTTCCTTTGAAACCAAGAAACCCAGGTACACGAATTCTCGCTGCATGAATGTACACTTCTTCAGGTTTATCAATAGTTTTTCTTCCTTCAAGCATTGTAGTATTGCCCTCACATGCTCAACATGCTCTGTTCTACTCTTGCTAAAAATCAGTATATCATCCAAATATGCAACCACGAAATTACCCAAAAATGGCTTCAAGACTTCGGTCATCAATCTCATGAACGTGTTGGGTGCATTGGTTAGGCTGAACAACATCACTAACCATTCAAACAATCCATATTTTGTCTTGAATGCAGTCATCCATTCATCACCTTCTCTGATTCGAATCTGGTGATAGCCACTCTTCAAATCATTTTTTGTAAAATATTATGAACCACTCAAGCGAGAGTCATCTTGTAAGGCGCTTTATTAGGTAAACTTGATCTGAGCATTAAATTAATTTGATGAGAAATACTTCTCACTAGAGGCAATCCCTTTGGCAGATCATTAGCAATAATCTCCTTAAATTCATCCATTAATGAATTTATTTCTATAGGTACAAAATTTGGCTCCTCTACACTTTTCACTTCTTTCGAAATCACTGCTAAATAGAATGTTGATTTTCTTTCTTCTTGTAAGAACTCTTYAGCAGAAYATAGCATGATTCTACTGTTACTCATGTTTATATCAACACAATTTCTTGTTGTTGCTACTGTATTCTCCAACATTGGTGTTAATTTATATCGATGTCCATCTTTCTTGAACTCATATGTGTTTTCCTTACCACCATGGCGAACTTGTTGATCAAATAACCATGGTCTTCCCAACAATATGTGGCACACATCCATCTGAATCACGTCACATAACACCTGCTCCTGAAAACTCCCTATTTGAAAACGCAATAAACATTGCTCAGTCACAGTCACATGTTGTCCCTTGTTCAACCAAGAAACATAGTAAGGGTTCAGATGGTTCAACCTCGTCAAGTTCAATTTGTCCATGACTTCAGTGGATACCAAATTCTTTGTACTTCCTCCATCTATAACTAGGTTACAACATTTTTCTTGAACCTTACATTTTGTTTTAAAAACTTTATTTCGTTGTTTTCGTTCATTTGCCTCTTTTTATTCAAATTTAAGCAACACTCTCTAGAACAACAAATTCTCACCTTGTTCTTGTTGAAGAACAGTGACATTTTCTCCAACTACTGAAGCTTCATCAGCCTATGTGACTTGTTTATGTCATTTACCTCTTCTCCCTGAAGTTTTCCTTTCTGGAAATTCAAAATTCATGTGTCCCTCTACACCATAGTGATAACAAGTAATTAAATATCATCCCTTTCCTCTTCTGAATCCTCTGCCTCTACCAGCTCCATTTCCTCCTCTGCCACCTTGACCACTGGCAGATTCTTCTTCCCTTTTGTTTCCTTTAGCAGTCCATGTTTTACCTCGTCCTTTAGAACCTCTTCCTCTACCTCTAGGCTTTGTTTTCCTCTCAATATTTTTTTCCACCTTCAGGGAAACTTGATAAGCTTCATCAACAGTGCGGAAGTAGTGTGTGCACATTTCATCTTGAATTAAATACTTTAACACGTTTACATACCTTGCAACTCGTTAGATTTCTAGTTCTTTTAGGCATGCTCTGAGTGACATCCTAAAGAACTCTTCAGTGTATTTGCGAACAGATGTCTCCCTTTTTCTAAGGTTCTGGACTTGTTAGAACAAATTTTGTTGGTAATCAATAGGAATAAATTTCTCTTTAATCTTGGTAACCATATTCTTCCATGGTCTGATTTTCTCCAGTTGATTATTCACTCTATCCTTCTGCAACATATCTCACCATAGTGTTGCATGGCCTTTCAGTTTCGTAACAACAAATCTTACCCGATTTGGATCCTGAACATTTTCATACTCGAAGTGTCTTTCAAGTTCTCCAATCCAGTCAATGAGAACATCAACTCTCAAATTACCATCATAACATGGAACCTCAATATTTGCACTACCCATGTTAGTAAAAATACGAAATCAACCTAGTCGTTGGGTCTCTTTCATCACCATCCTATTTCTCTTCGATTTCTTCTTCTGGTTCTGGGTATACTTCATCATCTCCACTCCTATGATTTTCCAATTCCTCTATTCTTCATCCCAAATCTTTCAGTTCTTGATTTCCTATACCCCCTCTTCCTATTCCTCTCCTTCATGGAGACATTCCTCAAAATTGTATGTACCTCACATTGGTTATGTAACCCAACTTGCCTTTTAACACTCTTGTTGAGCAACAACCATGAACATGTACTCTGTATCATGTATCACAAAAGCAGATTGGGCGCCAATCCAAAAGCAGAACTGGGCTCTGATACCAACTAGCAAAGAGCTTACAGGTTATAAAAAAAATATTAAGTAACAGAGTTGCGCTCTGCCTTCAGATTACACAGTGGAATTCATAAAGAAAATGATAAACAATAGGAAATTTGTAATTTTATTAAAACTCAGAACAAAGGATTTTATTTCGAACTGGATTACAAATTACAGGCTTACAATCTTGCTGATACACCAGCATAAATCTGAATCGATTTCACCGTGGTTGCATTCGTTGGTTTTGATTGCAGTTGCATACTTTGGATGGGAGGACTTCGCCTCTGAACATTGGCACCATACCTCTCTGGTCTTCCCCAAATCTGCATGTGTTTCCTCTTTTTTTCTTTGTGTCAAGCCAAAGTATTCACCAACCCTTTCAAAATCGCGCTCATTTGTTTTTTAAAACTCCTCCTTGGCTCTTAAACGATTTGCATTCTCTCCAAGAACGAGTTGTTACCCAAACTCCCCTTGTCTTTGAACTATTCGCCTTCTTCTTGATGTTGACGGTTTTCCTTTTGGGGGCTAGATCCTTAACCTAATCGTGGTTGAGACTCAACACGTGTTACTGCCATAGTGAAAAGTCAACAAGCGTTGTAACAACGTTTTCGTAGGAGGAAATTCAATTTTCAACGAAATCCATATTCTATAGGAGTTTTAGCATGTGTTTCGGCACGATTTTTAGCATAAGTTTTAGCATACACAAGAGTAGTTGCACGAGTTATAACGGTTCAAATGCATGGCAAACTGATTAAATGGGATGGATCACTAACACAATCCTTATTCGACTTATGACTAATTTGCAAAATAGAGATATTTTTTGGGTGATACTGGTTGCCCGAGCCCAAGGATGCTCTTACATCACAACCCAAGGGCATTTAAGCCGTCAAAATCACCCAAGGATCACACCTAGCCTAGGCCACACCAACCCTTAACATGGATGGATTTTAGATGTCTCCTCTCAGCTACTGCAAAATTTTGAACCTGGGTCATCTTTCCGAATGAAGCCCTTTGAAACTAATCATGCTAACAAAATTTGACAAAATCACAAATTTTTCATTTCAAATTTGGCTAATTTTTTATATACTTTGAGTTGGTCTTTGCTAAACTTGCATTCAAGGTGGCGAAGATATCCTTGAGAACATGTGGATCTTCTACCACAAACTATACTTTGAGTTGGTCTTTGCTAAAATTGCATTTTATATGGCGAAGATATGCTTGAGAACATGAGGATATTCTACCACAAACATCTCCATGGTTTATTGAAAATAGTTGCGGAAGAACCAAGTTTTTTTTTTTTTTAAGTGAGATTTACTAGAATAAATTTACAAGTGTAGAGCAATCATGATTAGAATAAATTTACAAATAGTGGGCATAGATGTCGCCCTATACATCCGTCACCAACACCAACAACACTAATTGCAACAAATAAAATGTTAAAAGAGGTACTTGCACAACATTCCTTTCGCCCACTAAAAAATTTAGGTGCAACGATTCGTATGTGGGTGAGGTAACCATCAAAATTAAGCATGCTTTGTAGACACCTTGAGGAGTAAATAAACAATTTACAAATATTTG